>WAAB01020692.1:4444-96994 GCA_013389865.1 Piaya cayana | reverse complement strand
ATGGAGGGAATTGGAGAAACTTGTAAGCTGATAATATCCTTAGTTATCATTAGCAGCACATATACATATTTAGTCATGTTTTAAACATGCACAGAGTACATGTCTAACAAGTCAGAAAGAACAAGTCTATAAACTTATCAAAATCCTAAACAAGCTTGCCCGGCAGATTCATCAGTGATTTATGCATCTCTGAGAGTATATAAAAGAATTATCCTTGGGGATGTTCTTATATAAAAGGTTTTTATTGGCATCCCATAAATCCATCTATTCTATTTCCTCCACTTTGACTGTGGAATCAGATTTATGACAAGTTTTTTGTTAATGCGGGTCATAGGAGATTATATTTATATATATAATTTAGATTGCTAGTTTGTGTCATTTTCATTAAGATGGAAGGAAATAAATCAGAATAAAGAAAGAAAAATCGAAAAAATAATTAATCAGGCAAATGAAATAAATAAATTAAAATACAGATATATCACTTCCATGAAGTAAATATATGTCCTATCCTTATCTCATCCATGATCTTATCAAGCCACATGAAATAATCTGTGATTTTACTAAGAATGCATTTCATAAAACTNATTTTGGCTTCTGTCTTTATACTGAACTTTACAGAATTCTGTGTATCATCATATTTGTCTAGGTAAGGCCTCAGCATAGCAAGCTAACAATTCTCCAGTAGCAGAGATCTTTATCTAAACAGAGTAGTAATGTATCTAATACTATTTAAAATGCAAACTATGACTATACATTTTAATAGCGTAAGAAAGGAGCTCAGCACTTTACCCCATATTTTGAAGGAGCACTCTGAGTAAAAATAGTACCAGCATATATTTAGAGGTGGTGATATTTTGCGAGCAAGGATTCATGTTTGCATGTTTAATTTACATACACAAACTTCAAGCAAGTAAATGTAAATGCCTGCTAATAGACATGTGCCCCCTCCACCTGCTCTCCTAATTGTGGTAACTATGTACATGGATAACAGGAACTTTAATGCATTGGAAACGTGCATTCATGCTGTTAAAATGCCTACATTCATGCAGTCTATAAGAAAGCCCAGCTGACAGAGCCTACTGAGGTCTAACCTCTGTTTAGACAGACCACTTCTGGAGCTCAGAATTTTCCTCACATTTTCCATCATAGTAACATCTAACTGCCAGAGTTTCAGTTAGTCACAACTGATAATGCTTTTGTGTATTTCTTTGTTTATACAGAGGGAGTTGATTAATAAATTCTCATACAGACAGAAGTGCTTTTTTGGTGGATAGGACTGCTAATGCCACACTTAAAAAGGCAGGATGCATCTTTTCAAAACAGGAGGAACAGATTTTTGATGCTGACCTGCCTGCAGAGAGGCAATTTTCACTAAATTGGTCTGAATTATTTAGATGGAAAAAGGCTATGTGATAGAGAAGACCATATGTGTCCATATGCAAACAGTAATTCTAACCTATTTGTTCCATATAACCAGAAAGCAAAGAGAAATGTATGAAACATTGATGAGTTAACCTTTACAGAACAAGCTCTTCTGTTTGGTAATGAAGATACGTTTCCAGGACTGTCACAGTCTTTGAGTTGTTCCTTAAGAATCATATTTAAAGCAAAATGCCTAGGTGAGATGCTGTAGCACACCACATAAAGATGGAGGGAATTGGAGAAACTTGTAAGCTGATAATATCCTTAGTTATCATTAGCAGCACATATACATATTTAGTCATGTTTTAAACATGCACAGAGTACATGTCTAACAAGTCAGAAAGAACAAGTCTATAAACTTATCAAAATCCTAAACAAGCTTGCCCGGCAGATTCATCAGTGATTTATGCATCTCTGAGAGTATATAAAAGAATTATCCTTGGGGATGTTCTTATATAAAAGGTTTTTATTGGCATCCCATAAATCCATCTATTCTATTTCCTCCACTTTGACTGTGGAATCAGATTTATGACAAGTTTTTTGTTAATGCGGGTCATAGGAGATTATATTTATATATATAACTTAGATTGCTAGTTTGTGTCATTTTCATTAAGATGGAAGGAAATAAATCAGAATAAAGAAAGAAAAATCGAAAAAATAATTAATCAGGCAAATGAAATAAATAAATTAAAATACAGATATATCACTTCCATGAAGTAAATATATGTCCTATCCTTATCTCATCCATGATCTTATCAAGCCACATGAAATAATCTGTGATTTTACTAAGAATGCATTTCATAAAACTGTCTAAAATTGCATTTGAGGACCTGCATCAATATGTTTAAAAGTCCAAGACCTGCAAAAATAAAAATTGTAAGCCTTAAAAATGCAATACTTTAAAATTCTCCAATATGAATTTGTGACCTTCTGCCTCATCCCTTTTTGTCAGTTGGAACTTACCTTCCTTCCCTATTCAAGATGTTCCTTTAAAAATCATCACTGTTCCACAAAGAACTCCCTAGTCTATATTAATTGTAACTGAAATTTTGCAAATAACCGATGCATGTTGTCTCTATTAAAGCATTTAATCAGATAGGGCCAGACCCAAACCAAGATATAAGCCAAATTAAGACTATGAGAAGCAAGATCATTTCTATTTATTGGAAACCTATATTTTGAGGTTGTCATCTATAGAGAAGGAATCAGTATACTACTCCCAGCCTCATCTCCAGTCTATTTTCCTTCTCATGCGCAACTTCCCACATCTCAAAGCAGAAGAAGAATCTTCTTTTGCAAGAGAACACTAACTATTCTCTTTTCAATCTTTCATCAAGGGACACAGATCTACAAATTTCTCTTTATATGCAGCACTTCTTACAAAGCTCCAGAATTTTTATGTATGGGACAGGCTACTGAGAAAATATACACTTAAGAAATTATTTAAAATGCTTATCTGGGGGAATGAAGAAAATCTTAAAGAAAGGTATTGATAACATGCTGTATATATGTTTTTAAAAGGTGTGGGGAAAAGATGAAAAAAATTTAAAACAACTTACTGGTGTAGCTGCTTTGGAAGAAAGTAGAATACTTTTAAAATGTGTACATATATGGTACTTGTGCTTTTATCCAAAATTCAAGTATATGTTGAAATTCACATAAGTAATTGAAATTATGCAGGTTGCATGTCCTATTTTCACATCTCTCTTTCAGACTAAACAATCAAACTATGCTGGACTTCAACTTAATCTTTTCATATTTTTGAAGCTTTGTCAAAACAAGTCTTATGTTCTTAGAATTCTGTATAGCAGTGCTTCTGTAAGTGAGAAACTCAGCTCATTTAAGAAATATTTTTTTTGATTCAGTGAGCACACACACACAGAGTGGCTGTGCGTATGTTTACAGTCTGGTTCCCTAACCAATGCGTTTTATTTTTTCCTTCAAAAGCAAATTTATTTACCTTCTCATATTTACATTCCTAGCACATATTTACCCTGAAAGCTTAGACATGAACTGTCAAACTTCGTTACTGAACATATTGATGCCACTCTGGGCAGAGTCCTTAGAGTTTTCCCCGAATGAGGAATGCCTAATTTACATCTCTATTCAGGCTCTCTTAAGGCCTTGGAGCTTAATCTCCAGTAAAGATGAAGACAGCACCTTCAACAAGTTCCAGCCAATCCAGGGGACTGAAGTGACCACACTAATTCTTTGCACCAACAAATGCTTGCATCTGCCCTGCCTTAGCTTCAGTATCTTCATAGTGACTCAGGAAGAAGACCTTATAATCAGATTTTAGTTCTTGGTATGCAGATGGCTACAATGTATATATTGCAGATCTAATTCCCTTTGGAGGCTAGCTGACAGTAAAATAAAGTAAAAGAAAACCTCTGGGGGGAAAAAGCAAACAACAGCCCCACAAAAAAAACCTAATGAGAAGTGGGTGTTAAGGAAGAATTTATTATTACTTCCCCCATCAAGTACTGTAGATAGTATCTATTAGAGCATACAGAGAGATGCTGAGAACTACTGAAGTTCTAACAAGCAGAATGCAAATCTCTCAGGACATGGTTTTGTTCCTAATTTCTCCTCTTGTACTCATAGAATTTGATTTCACTAGCCAGTTCCATGGCAGAGTCATTTTTTCTTGTTTTACCAATTTTTTTTTTTTTGCACCTTCATTTATAACAACTCAATTTTGCCAACGGGTCAGAACTTTCCCAACAAATCTTACTCAGAATTTTTATTTGCCTTAAGACAACTACAGAAAACCCCAAACATTCTGGGTACAGCAATCCTCCAGTCCTCCAAAAATTTGTAAGAAAAAAAATAACAGATGCAAACTTTATTGAGTAAGGAATATAAACCCATTTCAATCACTTTCATCTTACATTTTATGATGCAGTTGTGAATTATGTTCTTTTTCCATTTGTGAAGAGTGTAGAACAGATGGTGAAGGCTAAGTTTAAAATGATATATCCATTAAAATAACCTACACCGCCCAGAGATTTTTAACAAAAGGACAGGATTTGTTTGCTTTAGAAGATTTTTGCTTTAATGAAATACTCTACTCTGGAAGGAGGCTGGACTTCAGAATATGTTTGTTATACCATGGGATTTACAATAACAAAATTTTACAGTAATCTTAAAGATAATTCAGGTATTTTAACCTGATCACCTTCTATGGCAAGGTGACCTGCTTACTGGATGAGGAATAGCCTGTGGACATAGTCTTCTTGGACTTCAGTAAAGCCTTGGACACAGTTTCTCACAGCATTCTGCTTAGGAAACTGTCAGCCTCTGTCACACTTTCCTGGGTGGAAAACTGGTTTGATGGCCAGGGCCCAGAGAGGGGTGGGAAATGGTGTTAAATCCAGCTGGATGTCCACCAGAGCTCAGTGCTGGGTCCAGTTCTGTTCAGTGTCTTTACCAATGACCTGGATGAAGGCATTGAGTGCACCCTTAGCAAGTTTGTGGACGACACTATGTTGGGTGGAAGTGTCAATCTGCTGGAGGTAGGGAGGCTCTGCAAATGGATATGAACAGGCTNTGTCGAGGCTCTGGAGCGAGTCCAGTGAAGAGCAACGAAGCTGGTGAAGGGGCTCGAGAACAGGCCTTATGAGTAACAGCTGAGAAAGATGGGGTTTTTTTAGCCTGGAGAAGAGAAGGCTGAGGGGAGACCCTATTGCTCTCTACAACTACCTGAAAGGAGGTTGTGGAGAGGAAGGAGCTGGCCTCTTCTCCCAGGTGACAGGGGACACAACAAGGGGAAATGGCCTCAAGCTCTGCCAGAGGAGGTTCAGGCTGGACATCAGAAAGAAATTTTTCATGGAGAGTGTCAATGGGCCCTGGAACAGGCTACCCAGGTTGGTGGTTGAGTCATTTTCCCTGGAGATGTTTAAGGGATGGGTGGAAGAGGTGCTTAGGGACATTGTTTAGTGTTTGATAGGAATGGTTGGACTCGATGATCCTGTAGGTCTTTTCCAATCTAGTGATTCTGTGTGATTCTATGTGTGAGTGTTTGTATATGTACATACTTGAAAAGATTTATGCCTGGAGATTTAGAGAGGTGAGTTTACTTTGTGCACCTGCCATTTGGAAAAAATGTCCCTTTTTTGTTTGTTTCAGTTTGTTTGTTTTGGGGTTGTTTGTTTGGAGTTTGTGTTTTCTTTTTTTCTCCCAGTAATAGTATTATAGTTCCTAGCAGGTTTGCAAAATATCTCTCCAACCCACTCCCTTTACTCTGCCTATGCTACTGTTACCTCATAGCCAGAAAACATACTCTATTTCAGATATTAACAGACAGCTATTAAAGCCAGGAAGATGCTACACCACATTAATACACAGGAGTCAGAAAATTTAAGCCATCAGCTGCTGAGAAGAGATGTTGGGGTTTTACCTTCCCTTTTTGGCATGACTGTTTTAAGTCTTACAATAAAAGGAATGTGTTGCATGGCACCTGAGACTCTAGTTAATGTTAGCAACTGGTTTCTTCTCTAATTATTATCATGGTCAGTTAGGATGAAACCCACTCAACATAATGAGTCTTAGGGCTCCCTTACATTTTTAAACTCTTGAGCTGGAAATGTACTGATGCAGAAGTCCTGTATGTGAATTATAAGTACAAAATCTAAGGCCTCTTAAATATATGATAAACCTTTAGGGCAAAGGAGTTTCATCCAGTCTTTAGTAGCGTAAGTACAGAAAATCCTTATAGAAGAAACAAAAGAGGTAGTACCTAATACTGCAGCTTCAAGTCTGGAAGTAGAGGCTGTTCATCTTTCAGGAAATACTCATCTTTCCTTTGACCTAGAAAATGTTCACCTGGAGTTCCTAAGAGAATTTGCACTTTAGGTGTGTTTTCTATTATTTCAAACTAACAAAAAAAATGGATTAAGAAATCTTTAGTGCCTAGCAGTTCAACAACCATAATTATTAAAAGGTCATGGTTTATATAAAATTTATTATTTGTGTAAATAGAGTTCTGAACCAACACAGAATTTCACTGTTGTTAGAAGTTGTTGATAGAAAATTAATTGTTCAGAGTTACAGTCTGAATTAAAGATTTCTTTTTATTTTTCTTTTATATGCTGCTCTTTCTGTTATAATTAAGAAGCTGCTTGGATCATGAACACAAATCCAGGAGATCAAATATGGCATATACATACAGAAAGTTGTCCTTCAAGAAAAATCTTGCCTAAATCTTGTTTTCTAAATGCTAAAAGCAAACATACCTTTCTGAAAAGTAGTTCTGGTTAAACTTCACTTCAGAAAAAGTACATTGTGCATCTCAGGAAAGAAAGTCGATAACATCAACCCTGTTCTTGCCTTCCAACATAGTTTTAAATCTAGAAAATGTTATGTTTGTATAAATTACCATTCACAAATTTAAAAAAGAAATTCCATACTTTGAAGAATTAATATAATATAAAGCTAATAGAAAATCCTGTTATCAGACCCTGGATGCTGTTAGGAATACTTTTAACTAAGCATCTGGTATAAAGAAAACCTCAAAGAACTTGATTTCATAAGCACACTGCCAATAATTCTACAATTATCTTGTTAAAGTTTAACCTTAACATCAACAAACTGCATCCTTAAGAGAATGAATCATCTGTATTTCTCAATGATTTCCAGATAAGGAAATTAAGCCCAGAAAATATGTAAGTTAAAACAGGTCAAAAAACCTCCAATCTCACTATTAAGTAGTGCATGTTACTTGAGAAAATGATAGGATATTTTCTTTTTAGTTGTCATGTAGACTACATATATTTCCATGATTTTTCCTACCTTCCCCTTGAGAGTAAGTTCAGTTTTCTTTAAACAGAGGTAATAGTAAAAAATAGCATTTATAGAGCTCTCTGCACAGGACAGTATCTTAAGAAATACCTCTGAAAATCTACTGCGTAATTTATCAAGAAGTTGTTTTTACCGCACATCTACTGTGAGGAGAAACCACATTCAGCGTAGAGGTATAGAGCTATCCTTGTGTGGGATTCCTTCAAACCATTGTCACACATAATATCTACAGAATGTATTACATAGACCTACTCATGATAGTCAGCCTCTTTCCCAGAAAACTAGTCCGAACTCTGACATGAGTTATAGACAAGTGGGGAGATGTATGCACAAATTATTGCTCTGAATAAGCATTTCAGTTTTTATTTACAACATTTATTTTCTTTTTAAACAGATTGCACTATCAGGGAAATTGGGGGGAAAATCCCAAAGCCTTAACACCAATGTGGTCTTAAGAAGCAAGGAGTTCTTTAATTTTGGTACCAGATACATGAGGGCATTGTTCCACCTGCCCTGACTGTCGATGAATCATAGAATCATAGAATAACCAGTTTGGAAGAGACCCACTGGATCATTGAGTCCAACCATTCCTATCAAACACTAAACCATGTCCCTCAGGACCTCATCTACCCATGCCTTAAACACCTCCAGGGAAGGCGAATCAACCACCTCCCTGGGCAGCCTATTCCAATGCCCAATGACCCTTTCTGTGAAAAACTTCCTCCTAAGGAAGTTCCTCCTAACTTCCTCCTAATGGTTATGAAAGACAGTTTCTTATATACTAAATTTATGCATATGTATTGTATTTCTTGTAAAAATCAAGTATTATAAATCATATTTTCCCATACTATTTATAGTAAGTTTATGGCCCCTTGTGCATGCTCCCCATAGTCCCTTATTTAGTCTGAGGTCTGCAAAGAAGCACCCTGCTGTATTTCATTGGCTTTTGTCCTCCCTTGAGTTTCCATAGAATGTTTGAAATAAGGGCTATCTTTACCTCCTGTCTTTTTTGGTTCCTGAAGTACTGGCCAGATGCTGGTCTGCAATCATCATGCTTTTCCATTGTTCTACTCCTCAAATATCACAAAAAGAGAGGACTTTACAGTTCATTAACTCCCATAATTAGATTAGATACCAGTACAGATGCCATATTCTACATAGCATCTTATGTTGGTTTGCTCAGAGGTACAACACCATGGCAGCTAGTTGTTTCACAGATAGGAAGGTTGTTTCCCCACTAGCACTAATACTATCCCTTTCTATCAGGGGCATAAGGTTTACCCATCACTCACCTTTCATCTAACCCACAAATTGTTTCCTCCCTCAGATTCTGCTCTAGTTTCAGTGACAGGGGTGAAATCTGCATTGAGACAAAAGTATAAGGCAACAAGGGAAGTTTGCTCATTCGCTTCTTAAATTTCTACAAGTTACGATTAATATGCAGCACTGGTGTTCCTTTCTGTATAGGCAAATAATAGCAGAAATTAGCCTTTAATTGGTAAAAAAAAAGTAAGAAAAGTAAAAAAAGCATGCAAATAGTAGTGGTGCCCTGTAGGTATAACATTCAAGTGGCATTTTGTCATTTTGACAGTATCTATTATAAACAATCCCAGTAATTAACTAACAAAAAGCTAGGAAACCCACAATTTACAACATCTGTAAGCTAAACTTACTGCTTCACTTCCTCAAGAAATCCTGTTTTCCCCTGTTTTTATGTTCCTAGATTTTCATAGCTTTCTGATATGAAAAAAACAAGAAGGAAATTGATACCCCAAAAAACATCCACAAAAACTAATATTCCTCCCATTTTCACTGCTACAGTTAGCCATAAACTAACAAAAATATCAGCCTTCCTGAGCAGGTAGCATATCCTCTTTTCAAAACATCGTACAATCATCTTTTTTGAAAAAAATTTTACCACTTCCATTTATGGTGTATGAACAAATCAGTTTACAAAAGAAAAAAAATCACTAATTGCTGATTCCAGCATTCAATTATTTGACAGGGGGACATTCCTTGGCTTGCTGGAATGCATAAAGCAAAAGAAAAGTTACTTCATAGAATACAGTCACTAGATTGGAAAAGACCTACAGGATCATCGAGTCCAACCATTCCTATAAAACACTAAACAATGTCCTTTAGCACCTCTTCCACCCATCCCTTAAACATCTCCAGGGAAAGTGATTCAACCACCAACCTGGGTAGCCTGTTCCAGGGCCCAGTGACACTCTCCATGAAAAATTTCTTTCTGATGTCCAGCCTGAACCTCCTCTGGCAGAGCTTGAGACCATTTCCCCTTGTTGTGTCCCCTGTCACCTGGGAGAAGAGGCCAGCACCCTCCTCTCTACAACCTCCTTTCAGGTAGTTGTAGAGAGCAATAGGGTCTCCCGTCAGCCTTCTCTTCTCCAGGCTAAAAAACCCCATCTTTCTCAGCTGTTACTCATAAGGCCTGTTCTCGAGCCCCTTCACCATCTTCGTTGCTCTTCACTGGACTGGCTCCAGAGCCTCGACACCTTCTTGCAGAGAGGGACCCAGAACTGAATGCAGGATTCAAGGTGCAGTCTCACCGGTGCTGAGTACAGAGGGAGAATAACCTCCCTGGACCTGCTGGTCACGCCATTTCTGATACAAGCCAAGATGCCTTTGACCTTCTTGGCCACCTGGGCACAGTGCTGGCTCATGTTCAGCCAGCTGTCAACCAACACCACCATGTCCTCTTCCAGGCATCTTTCTAGCCACTCTTCTCCTAGTCTGTAGCTCTGCAGAGGTTTGTTGTGCCCCAAGTGCAGAACCCGGCATTTTGCCTTGTTAAACCTCATGTCGTTGGACTCAACCCAGTGGTCCAGCCTGTTCAGATCCATTTGCAGAGCCTCCCTACCTCCAGCAGATTGACACTTCCACCCAGCATAGTGTCATCCACAAACTTGCTTAGGGTGCATTCAATTCACTCATCCCGGTCATTGATAAAGACACTGAACAGAACTGGACCCAGCACTGAGCCCTGGTGGACATCCAGTTGGATTTAACACCATTTCCCACCCCTCTCTGGGCCCTGGCCATCAAACCAGTTTTCCACCCAGGAGAGTGTGACAGAGGCTGACAGTTTCCTAAGCAGAATGCTGTGAGAAACTGTGTCCAAGGCTTTACTGAAGTCCAAGAAGACTATGTCCACAATCTTTCCCTCGTCCAGTAGCTGAGTCACTTTATCATAAATAAACTCACTTTTTTATACTATATACAGTTCACAAATGAGACATTTCTACCGCAGGATCAGAACCCTAAATACTTGGTTTCCAGACTTATTCTGACCACTTCACTATGCTTCTGTATCTTTAGAAAAACAATAGCACATCAGCAGCTATTGCCCAGCCAATTTTGTTTAAATCACTCTTTCTCAGTTGGTGATCTAATCAGGACGACAGTCATGCCTGCTCTGCTCATGACTCCTGCAGTGCTCATCTCAACAGGAGTTGCAGCATAATGCACGTTTATAATGGATGGTTGAATCAAAAATAAAGGTAAGCTAGTTGTTTGAAACCTTCATCGTATTTATTTTTTGTCCATATGCTTGCATAGGAGGCCTCTTAAGCGGTTGTTTGAGACCCAGTTCTGAGAGAGGTATACGATATGCAAAGCCAACAAATAGTCTCACTGATTATCATGAGTGTGTGTCTTAGCATTTCTTTACAATGAGAAATTCAGGAAGCAAAACTGAAATAGTTCTGTTTACCCAAGCATCCTCAAAGAGATACATTGATGCTTAAAAGAGAAGCATTCCTGATGTTATACAAAACCAATTTGATATCATAGTAGTAATGACAAAACTTCCATATTTCAAGTGTATAGAATCCAAAATCTGTTTGGTAGTTGTACATCAGTTCACTGTTTTCAAATCTGTGCACACAAAAGTCCATGTTGTACAAAACCATCTCCCACATCCAATGATTAAAATCCACATCCTAAGGACCATAGTTATTTCCCAAAACACATGCCCATTGTAGCAATGGGGACAAGTGTAATTGGTCAGCCCCAAAACACTTTTCTCAATGACTGTTTCTAGTGACAGGTGCCCATATACATTTTCTTATAGAATATCAGCCCATGGCTAACTGACTTGACTGCAATCCTAACTTTGAAGACCACAAATATTGCAGTATGAAATAGAAACTATTTAAAAATACTGTTTCTTTTAACAAGGACAATATCCCACAGTGTGTGTACACGACAGCAGCACATGTATATACACACAGGACCCTCAAAGGGTTTGCCCCCAGATGTGTTGGAAACTTCAAGGTTATTTGTATATCATCAAATGTTTGCGATGATCTTTGATTAGATACAGGAAAAACATTTTTAGTCATTGAGAAAATAAACTTACTAAATATTCCTGGAGCTAAATACAGTCAGCAAAGTGATGTTCTACAAATCTACATTCCTTGAGTAACATCCATAATATAGCTTCAGAGTGTTATATTTTGTGGCTTATATCCACACAGATTTTTTTTCTTTTGACCTCTTGAAGACTGCAGAATAACAACTTCCTCCTTTCTGGTAACTTCTATGGTAAATTATTTTGAGGGCTTGTGTCCCTAGGGAGGATACTGAAGGAGTGTATGCTCTGAATTAACAGCATAGCAGTAGGTAACAGAAAGCTAGTCAGTCACAACTACTTTAAGGAACAAGAGTGCCATGAGGACAATTACTATAGAAATAACCACCATGTTGTAAATTCACAGAAATACTCTATACTAACATCCTTGCCCCATTATGGACAAGCTCTTCAGCCTTTCTTGGTGAGCACTGTCCAAATTTTCTAGGGTAAGTAACAGGTACACAAACAATAAAGAGTTTTTAGGGACGGAAGTGTAAAGTGCATAAACAAAATGGAGGAAGGGTTTTAACTCAGTCTGTTGGGACTGACTGGAGTTGGTTTATGCTTTAATGAGAGAGGCTGGGAGTTAGCCATTTCTTTTTCATGGTTAATTCTATAAAAATATTCACTATAATACCAAATCAGAAACAAAAATATGGGTTTGATCAATAAAATTTTATTGATTTAATAAGGGAAAGTGTTGTATTTCATTTTGCATTTTTATGTTATTTTAATATACCAAACCTTGAAATGAAAATCTGAAAGTTCTATTTTGAAAGTAAAAATGTTATTAAAAAAACCCGATAGAATATTCTTTTATTCAATATTTTAATTTCAATAAATTCAAAATTTTCTGTCAGAAATGATGTTTATGAGAAAATACTTGTTTAACTCTGACTTTATTCCCAGTTGTTCTCTAGAAAGGCAGTTTTACTTGTCCGCGTGGATCACAAGTCATGAAAACACTACCCATCAACACCCAAATTGAGGCTTGCAGTACAATGGGCCAAAAGCTACAAACACCTCACAAAGCAACCTAACAGCAGAAAATTGGTTTCATGAACCACACGACAGACTGCTGCAAAACCTGCATCACACGAGCTTCAAATCTCTCACTCCATCAGCATGAAAGGAGAAAAATTAAGAACACTGGATCAGGTGTCTACACATCAGAAAAATATGTAGAGGCACTTGTCTGCATTAAGATAGAGTCCAATGTCCACTGCCCCATTAGGTGTTGTGTGACTACTGAGTGACATTCGAGCCATGAATTTGTCTGGAAATTGTATGAAAGTACTTGCATGGTAATTCTGAACACTTCATGTGTTTTCCATAATAAATTGTTATTGTTGGTGGTGTTTTTACTTCCTAGCGGAAAGGGTACAGATTATTTCTGTAGAGATAAAGGCACCTACTAAAGTGACAAAAAAAGGAGTTTTCTGTAGTTTTATTAAAAAAATAAAAGGAAGAAGAAAAAAAAGAAAAAAGAGTAAAGGAAAGAAAAGAAAATAGTAAAAAATTCTATGAGTATACAAAAGAAAGCTAGGCTCTGGAAGACGCAACAGTTTTATCTTTGAAAAAGGACTTATTACTGGCATTAACAGTCAGAAGAAGAGTTATATCTGAAGGAATGATTGTTCTTTCTGTGAAGGAAAAGAAAATCAGTAGCTTAGTGGAATCATTGATATCTTGAATTTGATGCAATACAGCAATTTTTTCTGTGATTGCTTAGACATTAATAAATGTATCTCATACTATAGGTTATTTATAAATTGTGCATTTAGTACATAGCATGTCCAGAAGAAAATGAGAAGTTATTACTCACACAGAGTATCCTTTTTGTGAAATACACTTTAGTAACTGGATCAGAATTTACCTCAAGCTACCAAGATAAAAAGGCATTCAAATCAATAATAACTTCAGCCAGTATAAAGTAGATCTAAATCTAGGCTAGTGAAAATCTAACCTTTCAACATTAAGGATAACTGACTTGAGTAGAATGATAGAATCATAGAATTGTTTGATTGGAAGGGACATCTAGTTCCAGCCTGCAGAAAATGCAAATGCTTTCTCAGCTTCTTCGTCTCTATGTTTTTTAATAGAACAAGTTATAATTCTAATAATTTAATGAAAGATAATTGATGCAAAAATATAATTGGAGGGAGGAGTTGTGCTTGTGCCAAATAAGATTTATAAATAATCAAATATCAGATTTTATATTTGAGCACATCTTAGGAAACGTTGTGCTAACTGCAATCAACTCTACCTAAAGGAAGTGAAGGGCTGTTACAATGTCTTGTATACAATGTGACAATGCCAAAGAAAACGGTAGGATCCCTGTAATTAAATGAGCTAAATTCCCAAACATTCAAGAAATCCTGTCAACTCGTAAGTTAAATATGCTGTTTTGAGCCCAAAAGTCATCAAATCCATAAAAACATAGAGGGAACTAAAAACTTTAAACAAATTCCATAAATATACCACAGATTTACCTGTCTGAAGGGAAAAACAATTTTCGATTCAGCTTGATGACTGTCTTGCTGTGACTATCAAACACAGGTTTGTTCACATTTGATTAATTCTTACTAAACATTACCATTCTTTTAAATTTAGAAATCTTCTTTTACAATGAACAACATAAATTAAATGTAGAAGCTCAATAAGAACTGCCATAAACATCCACACTGCTGATTTCAACATTGTCAGGATTTCTTCTCTCTTTTCTGAAACTTTAGGAGATTCAAGTCTAGTTCCTCTTTTTTAATGAAACTTCCTGTTGAGTAGATTTTCTACACCCATCTTTCCTATACATTTTCTCAGTGGCATCCAAACAAAGACCATTAATATATTCTGTCTACACTCACACTCCAAATAACAACAGTACCACACATGCTATTATAGTTTCTGTAATGCTACCAGAGCTGTTCTTGTTTGCTTCTGTTGACAGTGTTTAGTAAGCCTACTCTTGCTTGCCAGAATAACCATGCACAGGTAGCAAGGACAATATAATAATTTACTTCTAACTAGGGTTCTGATACCTAGCTAAATTTTACTTGGCATTATAACCTAAACTGATTTCTACATGAAGTGATTTGTCTGAGGTGATTAAGTTTGCTGAACATCATCCATGCAAGTAAAAAACTTCAGCTCCCAAAATATTATGGTTTAAATAAGGGTGGGTTTTTTTTTCCAAGGTGCAGACTATTATAACTACATTTTAGAGTCCTCTATCTCCCTTTCTTTTTCCAATGAGACTTAAGTGACAGCCATGTATGTTTGCGTGTGTAATCACAGAGTTACACAAGGTTATTTTTAGGTGGACATAAATACACTCAGCTATAATGCACAGCTGATCAGGCATGTGGTCTGGGGCAGGGAAGCAGGTGGAAGCCCTGACAGCTTGACCAGACTGAGCAAATGAACTCTAAAATTTAACAGAAATAAAACTGAATAAGTGAATCAACAGCATCAGTCTTATGCTGAGAAACATCACGTGGTATTCCACTAGCGAGCAGAAGTGAAAAGCAGCTTTTCCACTCTGTTAGAAAGAGTGATAGAAATGCAATCAACACCTAGAAAATAAACATTTGAGGTGAAAGTTCCTGCTTCTGCCACCACCAACTGACATTTCCTTCACAGGAAGGGAGATGGCTGTAAAGCTGATTGAAGCCACACTGCAGTAAATTTAGGAGAGCTAATCCCACTGCCACTTAGGGAGCTTCCCAGGGATGCTTAGGCATTACCACCACACTCCACACTGCACAGTTATACCTTTATCATTATCCAAGCAAGTTAAATTGTTACATGCAAGGTGATCTAAGTTGTCCTTATAAGCATAACTGTAGTGCAGAAGTAACTTTGTTATCTCTCAGAATTTAGAAGTCAATATTGTCCATTTTCGGTTGCCATAGCAGAGAGAAGGCAGCATACTGAAATGTTGCCATTATTAATTGGGTGCAAAGTAAACAATGGAAAAAAATGTACACGGCATGTTTCAAGAGAGGATACCTCTAAAATCAGTACTCTAACATACAGCTCTTAACAAAGGGTGATTTCAAAGCCTGACTTGTTTTTCCCATAATAAGTGCTGTAACCATATTATAAAATGATGATATTTCAGTCATTCAAGAAGTTTGCAGGACATTTTGGATAAAGCAGGGGCAAGAACTCTGCGGAAGCAACTCTTCATAGTTGACTTGGGAAAACTAACCTTCAAAAGAGAGATACTTAAGACGTACGGAAGATTTAGGTAACTTGTGAGTTCTTTTCCCACTGTATTTTCACTAGTTTGTAAGCTACTTTGTACTCCTGATTGCAAACTCTAAGAGACTGTCTATTTAAAGTAAACAGTAATTCAGTCAGGAGCCTTACTTTAGCAGGGATACATATGGAGTGATTCGTAGCAGAGAACATGACTTTCCATTATAAGATGCGTCCTATCTCAGGACAGTTTTTGTGATGTGCTCATGTTTCTACTATGGTTTTAGGTCTTCACAGTGAGCTGCTATTTGGTGTAATTCTTGTTCTAGCAACTACATTATCTGAATTGTGTTTAAATTGGAAAAAGGAAGGGAGGGGTCAGTAGGGGCAAAATGAAGTTCCATACCTCTTTGGTTTCAAAATATCATTTTATAAAA
The DNA here is from genome assembly GCA_013389865.1 of Piaya cayana. Taxonomy (NCBI): domain Eukaryota; kingdom Metazoa; phylum Chordata; class Aves; order Cuculiformes; family Coccyzidae; genus Piaya; species Piaya cayana. The sequence goes on along the minus strand of WAAB01020692.1, from coordinate 80,764 downwards.
TCAGTTTGGCAGTTCAGTATTAAAACTTTTGTGGAATATTTGTCACAAATTGTATATCTTGCCATCAACTCATACATACAAACTCAACTCTCACTGTTTAATTGAAGTCCTTTGTGCTCACATCTATTGCAGAAGAGGAGGGAAATAATGAGAAAAGATTTTTTTCAGAGGCTGATGAATATTGCATTTTCCTTTTGCATTCCCATTGCATTACCAAATGGAGTTAAGAATGAACTCTTTTCACTTAAGATTAAAATGACTGGATTAATAGGCTGAGAAGTTGCTAAACTTAGTCCTGGCAAGCACCAACTTGTTACTCATTTAGGCCATTCATTTTGGCATTTCTTTGAGGATACACTCCATGATTTGTGGAGAGCAGTTACTGATGCTAGATGAATATGACTTATGCATTCTTCTTTGTCCATGTGTACACTGATATTATACCTTGTCAGACTTGTCTTGTTAGCTATCTTCATCTATTAGCTTTGTTCTGGTAACTCTCCGAGCACAGGATGCTTTGTCTGCCTCATTTAATCTTCCTGACTTTTGAACAGAGTGGCTTTATTGGAGTTCCTCCACATTGTACTCATTAACAGTTGCTTTAAATGATGATAAGGAAAAAAATTACTGAATGGTGTCAATGAGCAGGATCAAGTCTTGGAACATGGTGATAATTCGTTCATTATGTTTTATGACTATGCTTAAAATAATTATGTTGTTTCTTAATAATGCAGGACTATTACTACTAAAGACAAAACAAGTAAGTTTATACCTATTTAATAACGAACTGACAAATCTCTATTCACAATTGTATTGTGCAAAATATGACAAATAAAAGGATTAGGTCAACTTTAAGACTTCACATAAAAACATAGAACTAAATTCTTAGTACAATGCCTGCCTACTTATTATGATATGCAAGTAAATTAGACACACAAGTCACAGCGCTAACTCACATGACATGTTTTGTTCTTATGATGTGTTCATCTTACGCTGTTTTCAGGATGAGACCTTGTTTAAGTTCTTTATTTCATGTCGGCAGCATTTCAGTCCAATCTTGCTATATGTTTATAAAACATGAACTTTCTCTTACTGACTGAAGGTAATAGATAAATGTAATGAAAATGCATGGAAAGCACATTATGAAAATATCAATGGAAAACTTTTAACTAAAAGTTATTTATTGGCTAAATAGCTCTTGAGTGTTATTCTAGAAACCAATATGATACTCAAATAAAGTTCGCACTTGATTTCAGTATCTATAGCCTAGCATATTGATTTCAGTTCCATCAGATAGCAAAAGAATGTTAAAACATTTGAGCAATGATTTTGTGCAACAAAGCTTATTCACAATATAATAGTTCTTCTGAGGTAGAAGATACATCACTTCCCAGTATTCCAAGGATGAATCTTTCTATTACTACCAAACAAATAGAGTAGAGGGGGAGAGGTGAATGAAATATCTGCCATAACTGCAGTAGCAGTAATATGTTCTCAATGGTGAAAACAACAACTGTCTAGTTCAGTCTGTTACATGAATGTCCTTATAGAAGTCTGCAAAAAATCTGCAATATAACTAAATCACTACATATAGGAGCATGTATCACTCCTGCAAGCTAATCAGGAAAACAAGAGAAGCACCAGAACAGAAATCAATAGATCAACTTGGGTGCATTAGGAATTAGCTCTGACTGGTTAACAAAATAATCTGAGATTGATTCACTACTGAATAAATTTGTGTTCGACATCTATGTTACCTTCAATAAGTGGCACACTAGCAGGAAATCATCTAGTATCTGATACCTATGCATTTAACTACTAAATTATTTTCAGTAATGGTTGAATACATCTGATTCCTTGGGAATACAACATAAAAGAATACACTTACTGCCTCTGTCTCCTATATGACTCTTACAGAACAATACACTTAACTCAGGATCATTGACATCCCTGTCTGAAATGGGCAATTTGATAGGTTCAAATTAAAAAGAACTATTTATCTAAAAAGATCCTGCTTTCAAAAGGAAAAATAACAGTTTTCAACTCTAGCCCCTTGGCTTTTCTGCATTGTTTCTTCTCGCTGCCTTCCAATCTCCCACCCTCACCCCGCACATGGAAGTGGGACATGGTTCATTAAAACGTAGTTCTGGAAAGTGAATTAAAGTCAAAATAATACTATATGGCTAATTTTCAACTAATTTATTAATTCTAAGGCAGTTTGAAAATACTGAGCTGTCTATTAGTGTAAAACAACTATTGATTCATGGTAAAGGCAAAGATGCATACGTATATAAGCTACATAAAGCAATAACATACCTCTCCAGAAAAGGAAATGCAGAGAGGGAGAGAGAGGAATCAGGGAGAAAGGAAAAGGGACAGATTAAATATAGGAAACATAGAATTAGTTGAAAAATATAATTTCATCCTTCACGGATCTTGTGATGAAAAATAATACCAATATCCTTAAGAAAAGTGAGTATGTTCTTTTAAAATAGGGAGGTTTCCCCTTTTATACAGTTCATGCCAGCTGTTCATGCCCATCCATGCCCATTGGGAATTCCTTTAGGAGGAGTTCTGTACTACAAAAGTTGTCACTAATCTTTTCAGGGGTGCATGTGCAGTTTATGTCAGAAGCACAGAGCCCTCCCAAGCCCCTCCTGAACTGCAGTGACCACTGTTTGGCCTCCTCTCCTGTGCTTGCTCAAAGAACTTGTTAGCAAGTGCAACAGCCTGTGACCTTGTTTTGGTCATTTTGAACTAGTTTCAATCACTTCATCTTAAAACTTCAATTGAAATTTGTGTTTAAGGCAAAATAAAAGGAACAGTTTATCTATGGTTTGAAACACAGCCCCTGACACTTCTTTTCAGTACTTTTTTTCAATAGAGATATCATGATGATGATTATGCACAGAAGGAAAGTCAGGCTAAGAATCCTCTTGTAGTGACTCTCAGAGGAGAGGGCACATATTTGACAAACAGCAGCACAAATTGTGTCTCTCCAATCAAGTTTCCAAATTTACCTTTTGTGTAGCTCAGATAAATAACCTCTGTTTACCACTATGCATACTTTGCAATCTAAAAGATCTCAGTGTGTGGCCAGAATGCTGGCTTCCTCTACGGCAACATACTGTAGAACTGCCACTACACATAACCTTGTATGTAGGAGGCAGTTCAGGTATTTACAGTCATTTAAAATCCATGAAAACTCCCTATATAACTCTGAGAAGCTGCTGAGGCACTTTACTATCTCAGATGACACACTGTACAGCATAAGGAGGCCAACTGTATGATCTATTATTCTACAGACAGAGGAATCAGCTGATAATCCCTCTGTCAAATGAAGGTTCTGGTCTACTGAGATACTTTAGCCTCCATCAGCAATTATCTTGTACTGTCAGAGTCCAATACTACCTCGCCAGCTTCTTTCAAGTATTCCATGTGTGAAAGGTGTGATGATTAATATACCTAGTTGTCAGGAGGGCATACATGGGTAAAGCAAGGTCAAACTTACTGTTCTTTTCCATTTTATTTTACTAGTTTTCCAGTTTTAGTACTCCATATTGGACTGAGCCATGTATTTTTACCCTCCATGCTGGTCTGGCTGACTCAGTAAGACATTTACATAACCAGATATCCATTCAACTCTTGATAGTTTGTTATTTAAAACAAAGGCCAGTATTTGATCCCTTTTCTGTTGAGATAGTCAGCTGCTTTGCCTTATGCCCTGAGCTTCAAGGGAATATCACCCCTGCCTCTCTACAATCAGCTTTCTTCCATCGTAGTGGTTTATAAAGTGAGTCACATTTCAACCCCAGGGATTCAGTAAGTCACAAGTTCAGGGCAGGCCTTAAAATATCAGAGGCATCCATATCTTTTATGTCTTGTTCCTTCTCCAAGAGAAGGCAGAAGGTTTCACACAAAAACTTAAACGAAAATTCCATAGGGCTTCCATGTGTGGCAGCAGCTGTTCCAGTGCAGGGAATCATTAATATGAAAGCTTGTTTTAATTCCACTGATAATCTATCAGTCTGAAAATGATATATGCAAGTCCTTAAAAGCTTTACTGATGGAACTGAAAATATGCACTGCTACTAATTGGGATTAAAAAAATAAAAGAAACAAAAAAGTGTTTCTGTTACTTAATATTGTCACACAGCTATTCATGACTGAGAAGAAATAACCCAACAAATCACTCCTCCCAGCTTCCCTGAACTTCAAATAAAGTCTATGGATTAATAATCCCAGAGCTTTCACTAACTGAAGGAAGCCAATTTCTCAGTTATCTGTAACAGACACCTGGACCTGATGGCCTCCTCATTACCTTTGACTTCAATGCCACCCCACTGGGGAAGCTCCGCATGCTCAAGGACAGAAGCAGGGTTGTGTTAATGCCCCCAGATGGTGTGATGGAAGGGCTCTACTGGGTATGAAGCACTGTAATCTCCATCAAGCAATTCACCCTTAGTCAGCAGAAGCAGAATCACAGAATCATTCTTTTTTCTTTCCTACTCCCGATGCTAGATCAAAATGACCTAGCTGTCAGGTTGCCAGAAGCAACCCAAGGTACTTGTGTTAGGACCTCCCTGCTTATTTAGCCCTTATCTTTAAGGCTAATATTCTGGCCCCCCTTCCAAAAAATAATAGTGAAATTAGTAATAATAAAATAAAATAGTAAAAATCAATGGATTAATAAAACAGTAAAATCAATGAATTTGAATCAGTTATCTAGCTTTAAAAACCCTATGAAAACTTTACCATAACTTTCTGTAATACTAACATGGAATAATCTTCAAAGTACAGTGCATAAATGTTTGCCATCATTGATAAAACGAAGGCTTGGAAAAAAACCAGTTCTCACATGGTAATATTTCTTTTCCTGAGCTTAGCAGAAAAAACAAGTCACTGTAAATCCTGCCAGATTTGTATCTGCTCTGTGTCGGATCTGCAGGATCTCAGTAGGAAACTCTCTCAAATTAAAGAAGACTTCTGTTACTTCTGTAACACGAGCACTGGAACTTAAATCAAGAAAGTGATCTCTGTCACTCTTCACATGTACTTTTCCCCTCATTATACTGTGGTGAGAAAGGAAGAATCATGGTTATGACTTTTATAAGTAGTCAATGTTTCTGTGGAAGAAAGCCGTAGAACCTGGGTCATTGGAGCACATTTCCAGAGTATGTGGGAATGAAAACCCAATTCTTGAGTTTTATTTTCTTTTATTGAAAATATTTTGTCAACAGGTTTCACAGGTTTATTTTTCATCCTTGTTCTAGTGGTTCATCCATACAAAGGACTTTCTACTGCTATCATCAATTAGTTGGAACATATTCTAGGTGACAGAAATAAATAAGATGGATTCCCACAGTAACAAAATTGCTGTTGTCTTGTACCTATAGCAATATGGTTCCATGTAATGGAATTTCTAGAAGGCATTAGTTTGCCTTCCCAAGCAATAAAATAATACATCTTTGAGTATCCAGACAAAATCTTGTACAAGTATACATACCTGAGCTCTATGCTAATTTTCCCTATATTCATACTTGTCTGCCAAGCTGAATTTTTGTTGTGTTTTTTTTTTTTTCCTAAGCTAACATTAGGAAATAGGGAAGACTTAGACACCATTTATAGAAAGTGGCAATGGTATGGAAGATTAGACATATCCTTTCTTGGCTTCCTAGCTATAAGAAATTCAGCAACACAAGTTCACAAATATTACCATCCAAATTTGAGTATTGAGTATCTGGATGCTATATGCCACACTTCTTTGTAAGAAATACTTCACTTTCTAAGAAAACTAAATATTTGGCCTTCACATCCACCTACATTACCCCAGTTCTATAGCATGTTTTTTCCACAATTTTAATAATCCAGTTCTACCCTCTTCTCTTCCTCTTTCCATTGTATTCAACCAAGTTTTTGTTGGATTACTCTTTTTCTCTTTAGAGCAAGTGAACAAGCAAAGCCAGCCAGAGAGCCTGCCCTTTCAAATGGGCAGTGCTGTATATCTAATTTGGATTAGTCAGGCATTCATTCCAAACTAAAAGCAATGTTTATGCTTTCTTTTTTTTTCATTATGATTTGGCTCTTTGGGCAAGTTCCATATTCATTAACACAAGCTGGCAGACAAGAGTTTAGGCTAGCATGGGATTTATTCAGGAAACAGACGCAGTATGGGCATGAGGGAACATTCTTATAAGTGCTGTGCACACCTTCTCATGTGGATTCGTGAAACATTTTATTTGCATAAACAGCTGCCTTCTTTCCACATTTCTGCAGCAACAAATAATACCATGCAAGCAAGTTGCCGTAAGAGATCCTGCTCTCACTCTTCAAACCACTCCCCCTACTTGTCTTTGCAGCTGGCTCTTGAAACTCAAAAAAAAGAACACTACATTATTTCCCAATTCTATTGTAATCCATATTGCAAGAATGAAATACCAAGACTAAATTCCTGCAGATGATTTGAGGCCAAATATCAATATCTTTTTAACTTTTAGCCATCTTGAAAATGATTATATTGACTGTTTTTCTGAAATTAGAATAACATTCTAATAATTAAACAGAGAAAAAAATCAATCAGGCAAACAGCATAACTAGAAGATCAAAATACTACAGATTGCTTTTAGAGAAACAAGAACAAGAAAAGAAACCACAAGTATATGTTAGTACTTCCACTCTCCAAAGAATATTTCAAAGGAAAATTAAAAAAATGAGTATATGGTAGCACATACCAGAGAATGGAACAAAGTAGCCAAATGTTCCACGTCAACAAAAAGTAATAATAGTGGATTTAATTTTTTTGTATAGGGATATTGTGATTACTTTACTCAGAATCTGGGTTAACTAACCTGTATTTGTTCAACTGCTGCTGTGACGTTATTCCTTATATGATATTGTAATGAATACTTATGTTTCTTCTACAGTTGTCTAGGTCTATATCAAATGCACATCTTCGGAATGGTTGCAGGGTTTAGGTGTCAGTGAAGAGGAAAAGAACCGACTCCAAATTTCTTTGCTAAGAATAAATAGTAGAAATTTTATGGAAGTAGGAGAGAGGTCAATCCTTAGTCTCTTTCCCAGGTGTGCTTCAGGGGAAGATGGCTCCGCAACTGTGTTCTTGTATTTGTAAACTTGTCTCTTCTGATTGCTTGTTACATATGATATAGCGCAATGTTGATTTAATTGGAATCATGACAAGAAGCAGAACATCATGTCTATAATTAACAGAATCCTCCAGGATGGCAAATGTAATGAATTCTGTGGCTTTCAGATTATCAAACAGTAAAACAAAAGGGTTTTGAAAAACACCACTACAAAATATTTCAAACTAAAGGGAGTATGAAGTAGCAAAATAGAGCAAAGATAGGATAAAGTAGAGAAAAAAAAATGAACACAAGAACTTTGAAAAGCATCTACAGCTTGTCTGCTTTTCTATGCCTATATTTTGGCCTTACCACTCTTAAACACTTCCCTTTCACCTTTAGTCTCAAATCAGTTTTACTGATTGCTTCCTAAGTCTTCCTTTCTCCTTCCCTGTATTATTGCATGCAGTATATCAAAGTTGAGAAGATAATGTACCTCATCGTATTTCCTTGCATCTCAGGAACTAAGACAAAGATTATTATTCATTAGAAGTATTGCTATAAATCCCACTTCTATAGTGTTTCCAAATATCCCTTCAAAATCCTTATTCTTGTAGCAAGTCTCTCCATCTTAGACAGGAAACAACCTTTTTTCAAATAAATGTAATAAAAATTCTTGAAGGAGGAGAAAGAAAGGTGAGGAGAAAGCCTAGTTGTGTATTCATGAATCAGAAGCTGCAAAACAGAAGTTGCATCACAAAATACTAAAATTGCTTTAAAGAGGGATCTAGTTAAAAGGAATTTTGAGAACATCAATTTTTTTTAATTTCTAAAGAAAATTTCAAATGTTCTCATACAAAAACAAAGATAAGTTTATTATTTTTTATATAATTTTCTTATGACAGTTGACAAAATTTTCTATTTCAGATGCTAAAAGGTTCCAAGAGCACCTAAAAAGTGACTGAGGTGCATAAGCTCCAGTAAACTGTTGTCCTGTTCTAACTCCACATTCCGTTTCTTTTCTTTTACAGACAAGAGAAACTACATTTAATGGTTTCATCAAAATCCTCCATGAACATAGGATTAAATCACAAATTGCTTGGCAGAGGCAAAATGTCAGAAAAACACAAACGTAAATTGGTATGCTAATATTCTAATGGGAATAATACTAACAAAACAGGTTCCAAGATAAGCATTTTATGTCAAACTTCTGAAAATGGTTTATGGATGTTTTTCTCTTAAAAAAAGAGATAGATTCTAAACTAATATTTTAAAATGCTGGGGAAAAAATAGCAGGAGAACATACGAAATTGGTGCACCCATTGGAACTATAACAGCAACATCTTTCCTACGCAGTACTGTGCAGGTTTTGGAACACGGGTGGGAATGTAGACTGTGATAAGAATTTAGGATTTTTTTTAAAAAATTAAAAATACAGGGAAGCATACAAGGTTTTCCATTCCTCTGTACAGGAATCTTTACATCTGAGCCTAGGTAATAACATTTTAATAAGAACTTCAGCATACATATTATATCAAGTATTTGAAATGCTGTAATGATGATCTAGAGAAAACACGGATTTCAAAATTGTGATAATTTCTAAGATAAAACTTATTTTCTTTCCCTTATAGAAATTTGGTGTCCAGGCATCTGAGATTTTCATGCTTCTCTACAAAATTACAGAAATAGAAAGGGTAAAAAAATAGGAGATCCTAATATAAGTATTTTGGGTTGAATAAACATAAAGAAGGTGGTCTGGGATTATATAAAGAGGTACAAAGCCATTTTAATATAATTTTCCTGATCTTGCATTTACGGTAGAACCACTGCACCCAGAAAAATATGTGGAAACACAACTTTACACACTGAAGCAGAAGATAAAATACCCCAAACATATAAGCAAAGTGTTTAGCTTATATTTTAACTTTTTTAAAAGCAAACACCATTCTGAAAAGACATCCTTATGCTGTAAGATGAACAGCAGCACACATATTTAGTCAAAAAGAGCAGTCTTGCTAATAAGCAGCAGGGTTAGAAGGAAGGTTAGGATGGTACAAAAGACAGTCTAATGTGAATGACTAATTACAAACTACATAGTGCTGTTAAACAACTCCAGCTTTCACCTACACTATATTTTATGTTGCCAAAGAAGGCTGGCAAGTACAAAGACTGCTTTTACTACTATGTGTTTCCTTTGTTTACCAACAGATTAACTATAAACCTGATCACACACAAACACACAATATTCTAAACCAGCATTTTCAGTGACCAACAGTTTTACACCCCTAAACAACATAATGCAGACTGTATTTTCATAGAGAAAAGGAAAGTCAGACTTTTTCTCATTTCTGTATGGTCTTCACATGGAAACATCCTTGAACAAAAAAATGAACTAAACGGGTTCTAATAAAGTAACACTACAGTCGCAATTATTTCCTTACTGTATGAGGAAAAATAGCAGATGAGCCCTATTCCTCTGCTAAAACAATATCCTTCCCTCTCTTTTGACCCACCTAGTCAGACATTCCACTGAAAGCTATTCATGATTCTATTACATCAAGCGTACCAGACACAACCTTTTTTGCGGTACTTTTTTCTGAGCCACAGCTCCCTGGGGGTCATGTACACTTCTGAAAAACTGTGTCTTATGTGAAAACCAGCGATGTTTCAGAAGCAAACTGAGAGTTCTCCCACTACAGTATCAGAAATTCCACATCTTGAAGCTCTTCTCTCAGTACCCAGATGACTTACACTGACCTACATAAATTGAAACAAGCCAATGTAGCAATGCGTTTGCCTTTTCAAAAACGGAGGCTAAAAAGAAGTCTGTTCTTAACTACTACCATTACCTGCCGAGTAACTTTGATATGAATGATTACTTTCCTTCCATCACTCCTTCTCACATTCTCTGTAGTTCCTTATTGAATCCTTTCCCAAATTTGGGTCCCAAATAGATAATGGCCTTTGCACCTTATATTTATCATCTTCTGTGCACACAGGTTTAAAAGAATGCTTCCCACTTAGTACCCTAAGGGAAAAGCAGTCATATTTTCAGTATTATACCATTGACCAAAATAAAGATAATTTAACCCCATTGGCACAGTGACTGGTCTGTTGGAAGCCAACACACCTAACTCAACCTTCTGCAGCAGTCTTGAAGATTTTTCTCACAAGTGTCATTAATGTCTCAACTCTGATTTGCTGGACTCAAATAGCAGGAGCTGAAAAGTTGCCAGAACAAGGTAAACAAAATTCAATGTACCTTGTAAAGATTTTTCATTTGAGGACTGCTTAAGAAAGCATATAGTTAGACTATATGCTTGCCTAAAGAAGAAATCATACCAGAAAAGGATCAAATCTTTGAATCCTAACTTGAAGATCATCTAAAGTCTTTGAAACCAGAACTTCACTCAGGCTGTCTTTCTCTGGTAACATTAAAAAATTAGTTCTGAGTTCTTCACAATGGAATTATCGCCACTGCACTCTGAATAACTCTGTAAAATTACGGTGCTCAGTTTTCATTAAGCTTCTTGACATAGACACAGTAGATCTATAGATCCATCTTCCTGATTTCTAGCAGCTTAAATAAAAAGCATAAAAAGCTGCATCAAAATAATATTGCCAAATTACTTATCAAATGTCACACCAAAGACAGACAGACATACGCTAGGAATGTTGGGGCTTTTTATTAGCTTCTGTTGTATTATTGGTTCTATATTCACTGTTGAGTTCTGCTTTTACTGGTTGTGACTAATGCCATTTTAGATCTGTTCTATATCCGAACACACACATAGGGCTGTTGCAATTCACAGAGGAGTTACAGCATAGCTACACACTTTTGAGGCAAGAATCTTGGGGCCAAGCAAGTTACCCTAGAGTATCTAAACTGGTACTACATATCAAAGTTTAGCTATTTTAATAGCTTTGGTCTTAAAAAGTTTTAGATCTCTGTTTGATAAGGTTTATCCCACATTATCTGTTAATACTCTTTTCTTTTTTTTTTTTCCAAACCAGAAGTCATGCCTCAGGACTTGTTCAAGTTCAGCTGAACGCCATTTGCTAATTATGCATCCTAGAAGTTTTATCTGCTTCACTTTCAATTCACATTTCTTCTCTAGCAGCCAGTCCTACCTCTTGTAAACATCTCCAAATAATGCATAGTTACTCCATTCATTTTTATCTGTGTATGAAATGATCATATCATATGCATGGGTAAGAAAGCCAAGCAAGCCTGTGACAACCTGGAAGTCTCCTCTGGAATTGTTTTGGCACTGAAAACATGCTGAAAGGAAGCCAGTTGAAAGTGTCATCCAAGCAAGGTAAAAACCATAGATAACAGCACACATTCTATAGGAAAGCTGGGTTGCCAGAAAACCTACTGTAGCATCAGAGTTGCAGATCAGACTCTCCTAACTGACAAACCTCATCTCCTACAAATAAGATTCACACAGATGGCACAAAAAGATCCACAGAAGTGCTTTTTTTCCCCCAGCAAATATCATTAGTATAATGTTCACATAACGTGTTTTGAAATAACCCAGTATCTTTTATTCTGTTAGAATATTTTCCTCCCCCTCTTCCATAGATAAATGAAAAAGCAAGAGGAAACAGGACTTACAGATGGCAACCTTCATGCCTCACCAGGAATATCTTTCTCATGCTTTATTTCACTGACATTCAGATTTCTCTGCTGCATGCATTACACTCTAATGACATTTTCAGTAGAGAAGACTTAACGATCTTTAATACCCTGAACAAAATGGCCACAAACATTGTAAGTTATCCCTTGTAGAACTTCCTCTGATCTTCATAGAATTAGGTGTTATAATTGCATTGCCTGTTGTTCCAATATGTCTTGCTAGTATCATCAGTATTTTCCTCCACTTAGAGAGCTACTTAAAAACAGAGACCAATTTATTATTAGCTTCCGGAAGTTAAAAGCTAATGTCACCTAACAATAACACTCTTTCCATCATGTCCTGCATTGTGAATCTTAAAACTGACACTAAATTACGACATTGGGTTTCATCCTCCACAATTTTTCCAGACTTCCTCCTTATTAATTCTTTCCTCTCTCATTTACTATTTGTATGCTTCATTTGGGAAGTAGATCCGATTTGACTGCTCTTTTCACATTAGTATTTTTATGCATTGCTGTACCTGAATTGTTTGATAAATACATCAGTGACACAGAGGTAATTGTAAATCAAGTCACTTCTTTGATCCTCACATTTACTACAGCTTTTGTTAATGTGATGCCTAGTTCTAATTGAAACTGCTGATAATGTGAGATTCTTACGCCAACAGCTACCCTCTTATTAACTCTTCTTTCAAGATCCCATATTTGCAATGCTCAGAAAAGCTGAAATGCAGCAATAAAATATCAGCTGTTTCCCCTTGTTCCTAAGATCATCTATGAAATCCATGTCTTGTATATTAACCGGTGTGCATATAACTACATACATGCATGTTTACATATAAAATGTTTTCTCTGCCTATGAATAGGTATTAAGACTTTCATTCAATTTTTTTTTTGTTTCTTATTTTACTCCATAATGAGGGACAAGAAATACACTTTGAACTTCTATTTTCTCAAGTTTCTTTATAAATTTCCACCCAAATGGATAGTGATGAACACTTCCAGGTTATTTAGCATTCAAATAACTAAAAAGGACCTGAAATGACAGTTTGTTGTAATTCCTCTGGGTGAAGTGGTGAACAACAATCCATAATTAAGTGCAGTTTGACAATCAGGAATAAGTCATTTTCACATTGAGGCTATAGGAAAAGAACATTCTCAGCTCCATATTAGAAAGACAGGGTAACCCAAATATATGTTCTTTCCCCTACCATATTTGAGGACCCTTTCGTGTTTGTACATACACATGCACAGAGAAATGATACCTACGAGGACAACTCTGCTTTATAAATCTAGTTGTTTATCTCTTTAATTCAGTCCAAGTAATTCAATCTGACAATGCATGAGAGAATTAGTTTATTCAAGGGCTTTCTGTTTGCTTGGATTTTTTTTGTTCTTTACGGATTGCAGAATAGATAGCTGCACCACACAATAGAGTTGAGCATTGCTGTAGTAAAACAGAGCATTCAGAGCTAAATGGGTGTTTTGTTAACATTTTAGACTCTAGGAAACATACATTGACCTTGCGATATAACAAGACTAAAACAGACAAATAATTTAAAACGTTTTGTTTAGTGAGGTTTGGCACAGAAATAACCATCCTTCATAAACTCAACATCTGAATGAAAGAGTCAGTGTTCCCACACTGATTTCAAATATGCTGGAATGTTGCATTTCATACTCTTGTGGTTTTTTGTTTTTTTTTTCCGCAACGCTTCATTCTGCTCACAAGTCCAGAAATGGAAGTTGCTTGGAATAATGTAATGATTTTATTAGAGTCCCCTCTGTTCTTTCATTTCTCATCATTCCTCTTATTTGTTTGTAACAGTTAATTGTTATGTGTTGCTTCAAATTAAGTTGTAAGCAATTTGGGGTAAGTACTAAGGTAGATATTCACAGAGTACATTAGCATAAGGAAACTAAAAACTATGCTTCCCCTGTCATCAGTGAAAAAACAGGAATGGTTTTAATTGCCTTCCTTCTCCAGTACTAACACCAAGCTCCACCAGAGGTAAATCCTTTCTTTCCACTGGTAGTAGGAGAAGCCTGTGGAGACTATATCAGACTAATATTTACCAAAATGAAGGTGGCTAGGGGACACAATTTTTACCTATGTAAATAAGAAAGTAAACATAAAAAAGAAGTGCAATAAGCCTCAGATCAAAAGCCCATCTAGCTCAGTATGCTTCCTCTCATGTCAAACTATAGAAAACATCTGCAGAAGTAAACAAAACAATTATGAGGAAATAATTTCCTCAAGCTTTCCCTGAGCTTGCAACAGAGAGACTTCCTCATCTAAAGGTGGCATCTCTGTATTAAGGGCTTTTGATGAATTTTCTCATCAGAGAATTATCCCATTTGTTTCTCATATTTTGCTCATTTTACTAAGCTAAGCATACCATGTACCAGTTTTGTTTAACATTTTGTCACCATTTCATAAAATCACAGTGTTGTTTAAGTTGGAAGAATATTTTTAAGATCAGAGTCCAAATGCGTACCTAACAGTGCAAAGTCCACCACTAAACTACAACCCTAAAGCCACATCTATACATCTTTTAGATACTCCCAGGGATCATGACACCACCACTTTCCTAGGCAGCCTCTTCCAGTGCTTGATGATCCTTTCAGCAAAGGAAGGCAGATCCATTTCCCTCATATTCTTTAGTCTTCCATGTATATATATTAGCTCAAAGATGAACTTAGATATATTACATATTTGCTTCCAAAATCATGATTCTGTCTTTTACAAAGAGAGTTCTTCAAAGGCAAAAATAATACTGAGAGAAACTAGAAACTGAAATATAAGAAAAAGCAGACAGAGCTAAGGGCTTCACAAACTAAGTAAACAGAGTATCCTTGGTCAAGCAGAAAAGTTACATATGATAAATAAGTACTTCCCAAAAAGAAAGAAAAGAATGAAAAATAGTATTTTTAATTTGATGTTAAAGAAGCAGTATTATGATATCCTTCTTCTTCCAAGACATTACTTGTGACAGTCAAAATCACTTTGATCTGATGACAATGAATTCAGTATTTTATGACACTCGAATGGAAATTCAGCAAGCAGTTGTCTTAGGAATAAAAGCAAACAATCATCTCTTAAAGAACACCAAGTTTTTGAGTCCTCAGCATTCCCTGAAATCTGTCAGTTTGATATTCGATGTTTAAAAATTGTTTCAAAATACTTATTCACAACAGTTTTGGATAGCAACATTTGCTGACTTAATTTCCAGACAGAGGAGTTTAACCTGTATTCCATATAGGTGTAAATAATAATTAAACGAATAAGAACTACTAGTATCAAAATGACTACAGTATTTTATCATGTTTAGTGATGGAGAGAAACAGCACCAAGGCACTAACATGTTGCTGAAAAAGCACTGTTCTTAAACTAGAAAACAGAAAAATGTCCAAAGAGTTGTCACTATTTTCTAGTGCTAGTTTAAGACAAAGGAAGCAGAACAGATACTCTAAAGAGTAATAAAAAACTGTGAAGAATGAAAAAAGCAGGTGTTCTTTAAAAAGTATTTGTTACCACTTTTTACCTTGTCTAGTCATTTATACCAGTGACTGTCAAGTCAAGAAGGTCATATTACACCCATTTTTTCTGAAACAAATGAGCGGATGGAATAGTGGATGAAGTGTCTTTATTTCAGGTTGCTAATGTATAGGCAGGGAAAACTTTTCAGACAAGAAGAAAATGTATCTAAACCCCAAAATACATGTAAAATGATACTGAAAATACCACAACTTAAATAAACCTAAAAGTTTCCTAGGAAAAAGCCTTTAATTTATTCTATTTCTTTTGTATCTATTTTTTTAATTATTATGTTGCAACAGTTAGGAAAAGCCTGACAAGGTCTTTCAGGAAAAGTGTTAAGGTCCTGATTCTGTAAGCATTGCACATACACACAGTATTAGTTAGTATGCCAGTGATACTATTCAAACCAATGAGACTACTATCACACTCCAAATTACAGAGGGGGGAAAAAAAGCATCTGAAAAAGCAGAATCTCAGCCTCTAAAAAGTTTCTTCCTTTACACAAACTCAATTTCCCAATAGCTAGAAGAGAAGACAATTGTTAGGAACAGTGAAAAAAAGTTCATTTTGTTTTTTCAAAGAGTAACATCTCAAAAGTGTCAAGGCTGTACCAAGGGAGCTGATGTGGAACCGAACAAAAAATAAAATGAAAGAAAGGACTTAAAGAGAGGAGAAAAAAGAGAAAGGCAGCTTAGGGGGGGATTCACAGACCAGGAGAAATACTTCATGACATAATGCCTGAGGAGGAAGTGGAGGTACTTAAAGAGATGCTGATATTTTCAGAGGCAGAAGTAGAAAGAAGAAAAGATTGAAAGTTGTGGATCTGAATCCCTGAAGGGAACATTAAGCTCAAAAAGTCTATTGAAGCACATTAAGGCAGAAACTATTTGTACATTCTGCAGCTGAAGCAAATATTCAAAACTGAGGAAGATTACTGCTATTTAAAAAGTTGTAAAGACAACCTCATATAGACTTGTCAAGTTAGACAAGAAAAGACAAGGCAGAGAAAATAAGGATTTTACTCTTGAAGATTTTAAGCCTATGTTCTAATTAGACTGACTCCCCCTTCAATTCCTTCTTCTTTGGTAAAATGACAGGTTAAGTGACAGAGTGATGAAAGTTTCCCAAATGGTCACTCTTTTTACCTAAAGGAACTTTTCCAATAATAAAATTTGGGTGGCACAAGAGCAAGCCACCCCCTTGTGCCAAAAAAAAATATGAGCCAGCAGGGAATAAAACCAGCTTGGCTGAGTAGAGAGCTTTGGATCTCAGAAAAAAGGGAAAAGTCTATGCACCTTGGAGGAAGGGGCAGGCATTTCAGGAGGACTACAAGGATAGTGTCACCATCCCTGGAGGTATTTAAAAGATGGGTAGATGAGTTTCTCAGGAATATGATTTAGTAGTGAGCAGGTACAGGTAGACTCAATGGCCTCAAAGGTCTTTTCCAACCAGAAGATTCTATGATTCTGTGACTTATTTTCTGTATGTTTCATGTTAAGTAATTGTAGTTCTAAATTACAAGGATCCTCTAGGGATTCTCTGAGAAAAAAACTCAAAGATTACCTGCTACTTCTCCTCCTTACATCTAAGTATAACACTTATCTACGAATACTCTTAGGCATACACATAGATGAAGTCCTATCATACAGCATACAGAAAAGAATCAGTCTTGAGGAAGGGAAAAAAAGCACGACCATGGCTATGAGTACCTATACCAAGTTTGTTTCACAGAAACATACTCAAGTTATAAATTCATTCCACCTTCATTCCTCATCCCAGAATCAAATCAAGTAGACAAGGCATGTCCACTTGCACTGGAGTTAAAAAGTGAGACCCTCTGGTGGCAAGGGTGAAAGTTTGGAGCCCACACAATGCACTTATTCAACCGTATTGATGAGGAGAGAGGTTTGGACAAAGAACAGTCATCCTATGGATTAATACCTGGTTGATGGTGTTGCAGACAAAGATCTGTCTTCTGTGACCACAGGACCTCGGAGCAAGGGCTACTAGGTAACGATGGGATTATATGAGAAGGTTGAACATGAAAGTTTATACCAAAATTGTAGTGAGAAAGAGTTTAAAATAGATATGCTAGGATAAGGTTACCATAACTTGAAGAAATGTCAATGAGGGAGCAAGTGGTGGAGCAGATATATGGCAAATAGCAGGACAGTCTCATGATGTAAAAAGAACACAACTTCAGACACATATCAAATGTTGGTATGCAAATGCACATAGTATGGAGAATAAACAGGAAGACTTAAATCTGCAGCTATGCAAAAGCTTCTATAGCTTCAATAGGAATCATATTCAGAATTGGAGAGCAGTGGAGGGATACAATCTCTTGAGCAAAGTGTAGGCAGGTATAGTGAAGAAGTTGCGCTCCAGCTAAATGAGAGGATTGAATGCATGGAGCTTTGCTGTTGGGTAGGTGGTGAAAAACTTGAGACTTTATGGGTAAGAATTAGATGACAGGTCTGCACGGGTGTTGCTGTAGTATATGTTTGCTACAGACCTCCTAATAAAGAGGAGGCAGATGAAGCTTTCTCTAGGCAGCTGGAGAAAGCCTCATAATCATAGGAACTGTGTGTCATGGATAACCATAACATCCCTGGTATCAACAAAACTGGACAGAAGAAATCCAGATTCCTGGAACAAATGGAAGGTAATTTCTCAATTTATATAATCAATAAAATGAATAGGGGAGATTCTCTTCCATACCTGCCATTTAAAGAGAAACAGCTGAACAACATCAAGGGCGGCCTTGATTGGAGTACCAATGAGAGTAGGGTGTTACAGATACTGAGAGGAATGAACAAGATCAACAACAGCGTTACAATCCTACAATTCAAAGATTAGATTTTAGACTCTGTAGGCATTTGCTTGGCGGGGTCCCATGGAAAACTGCCTGGGATATCAGAGGAGCCCAGGAGAGCAGGTTAATGTTCAAGGTCAGCCTTGTCAGAGCAGAAGAACAGATTACCCCACTTTGCAGATAGTCAAACAAGCACAGCAGAAGGCCAGCACAGATTAAAAAGGAGCTCTCCTGACTGAGTTCAGGCATAAATAGGAAGGATGCGGGAGCTGAAAGCAGGGACAGCTCCTTTGGAAGAATACAAAGACCCTGCCTGTGTAGGCAGGAATTGAATCAGTAATGCTTAGTTGGATTTCAGACTAAGAAAGGAGATAATGGGCAGGAAGAAGAGTTTCTGTACACTGCAAGCAAAATGAAGACTAAGAAGAGCATTGGCCCACAACTCAGTGAGGCAATAGATCTAGTAACAAGAAACAGGGAAAAGGTTGCTGTACTCAGTCCCTTTTTACATCAGTTTTCACTAGTAAGACTCAATTACAAGATGAGGAAAGTGCCTCTACATGTATCCGTCCTACCTGGAGCCTTTCACAGTGGAATTTTTTTCACCCTTTACCTGTCACTACATGCTAACACATAGCACACAGTCCTGTCACTGACACCTAAAAGCAATCCCTCCTTGTTGATGGTTTGTATAAAATTTGTTTGTAAAATTGAGGTCATTGGTTAGACACATACCTTCTATTTGCATAAAAGCATGCTAAAGAAAGGCTTCTATATCAACAAAATCTCATATTTGTTAAAAACGTTTCACAGTTCTAATGATCCAGTCTGTATCTGCCAACCCACTACTCAAGAGATACATACAAATTAATGATATGAATAGTTCCCCTGCTGGTCTCCCATCACTTAACCAAGAGCAGAGTTGTGCTCACTATGGCAGTTCACCAGTGCAGGGGTCTGAACAAGCCAGCCAGAAAGATCAGGTGAGACTAATAAGGGAGTCATCCAGGGATAAGTTTCATTCTACCTTTTGGCTAAGTGATGGTTACCTCTGGAGAGCCACCATCATCATCTTTGCTCAGATGCATTCAGTTAATTCCAGGGTTGTCAGCTATGTGAAGAATTGTGTAGATGGTCCATCATGTCCCGTCTCTCAGGGAAAATGCATTGAGTGGAAAATAATCTTTTTTAACAATCTACCAGTGTCCTTATTACCAGATTAAAAGCAGATTATTATTATTCAGGATATTTTTGGAGAATCACCAGTATTTATTCAAACCTTTCCATTAAATGTAAGAAAGAGGGGGAAACTTTTTATATACATGAAATATTATTGCATGTCTTATTTCTAGCTACTTCTGCAGTGATTAGTATGCCACTGGGAAAAGAACCCTCATTTTGCAGTTTATTTGTATTAACAAAACTTGTTTCACAGTGTATTCAGATAAGATTTGTCCCGTTAATGGTTTACTCTCCCTCTACCGTTTTTATATTATCTACTATCAGTTTAATAGTTTGTTTGTTTACACATACATGCTTTTAGAAAGCATGCATAAAACCAAAAGGCCCAAATTCTTCTGCTTTTATACACACATCCCTGTTCATTATATAAATTTTGGGGTTAACCCGTGCAGGGACATGAGTTGGACTCAATGATCCTCAGGGGACCTTCCAACTCAGGACATTCTATGATTTGTGATTTTAAAGCTTAGTCCCAGAATTCAGGACACATGCATCTGTTGCAGCACTGATTCAGAGAGGAGGCACTGGTAAAGACTAAAAATACTTTTCAAATTTATAAGTTCAGCTCATGTTAAATATTCTACTTCCTACCATTTGCCTTCCGTACTAATATGGCAGACAAGCTATACATGCAGCAGAGAAAAATCATGCCAACAGAAAGCTAGATGTGCAAATTAAAGTTTTGTGTCAACACACATTTCTGGTAGAGGAATAAGTTTTTGTAGACGTGCGGACAAAGACACAAAGGCTCAGGTTTTATCTTCTTGTCAATTCAGGAAATATTATTGGTCAAACATAATTCCTTTCTACTTGGCATTAGCTTTTTTTGGTTTTGGTTGAGTATTTTTATTAACACAATAGGTTATTAATTCAAAACTAGAAGAAGAATGTTTTTTAAAAATAGTAATATGAAACTGTCTCACACTTCCTTCCCTTCTTTCCAGAGAATAAAACATTATATCATAAAGAATGTTTAAAATAATAAAGGTTGAACTTGAAATGGAAGAAAAATTATATGTTGGCCTTCTGAACATGGATGAATTTCAACTCTGCAATTTCCTCTTAAGTGTTTTGGCTCACACATCTGACTGATCCTTTAAGTATCAGTTCAATTACATAACTGAATGACTCTGATCCTTGAGAAGATCATGAAGCTGTACTTTTGGAAAATTACTGATACTATTTCTATTGTGAATATAAACTTAGTTAGGTGAGAATGTTGTAGAGTCTGTTATATTATCTTCAAATAAAAATCTGAAACATATCCCAAGGAATGGGGAAAAAATATCCACCATCAAAATAAAAGTAGTTCAAGGGAAAGTTTTGGGTTGCCATGATCTTGCTGCAGCCCTACCCTTTCCTCTTAATCTGAAGGTCCACCTTGGGTTTATGCATTTTCTAGATACTTGAAATCTTGCTCCTTTTTTGAGCTGCATCTAAATTTCCTATACATGGTGCATTTCACAGATGTTCTTAACATGTTATTTGTACTCTTTATAACACATGAAACCAGTTTTAACTCAAATGCCCAAAGTATCATTTTTTTAATGATAGATAGTAACTATCAGAGAACTGCTTGTAGCCCTTACGGGTACCCTTACTATCATTCTGCACATGGTTGTACATAGGTAAGCAAAAGAAGATAACAGCCACCTAGTCATTAGATAAATCGACACTATCACTCTGTTCACCAAATGACGAGGTTCACTGTGCAATTTTACATTATTGTAAAAGAAAAGCTTTAAGTTCTTTATTATTACTATGTTCATCATTATGTTAGCATAGACCAGTAGAGCTAACTATACAATATTATTACTACTGGAAGTTAATCACAAAAAATTACAAAGCCTGACTGAAAAACTACCCACTCAGTATATCTTGTGTTTCCTAGTGTTTAAAAGAAACAGAAACCTCAAGTAACTTATCAGAGCAGAGAATCAGCAAAAGAAATTTGTGGATGTGAGAACTAAAAGGAACCAGCAGCATGGATTTATTCTAGTCTCCTGTAGTGAGAACTCTGTTTTAGACTGAGATCTCCATAAAGACTAGCAGGTGAATAAAACAAAATCCTATTGTTCTCATTTCAAGAACTGTTTATCTTTATCAAGAATGAAGACAATACTATGTCCATGTAAATGACTTTTTATCAAATATAACTTAGACTTAGCAAGGCAAAGAATTCTGTGGTATAAGAAAGTTTGACACTGGAATTGTTCCAAATTCAATTAATACTTGCAGAGTGCTCTTAAAGCTACATTTTCAAACAGCAGTTTGGCAATGAATATATAAAGCTGAAGAACTTAAAGCTGCAACTACACTAAACGATAATTTCAATTATACTCCTTTGTCTTAAAATTTTACTTGTAACCTTTATTTCCTTCATGGTGGTGTATTTTGGTCGGCAATTAACATGCACATTCTCTATTATAGATTCACTGTAATAGCTCAAAACATCTAGAAACCCAGTTGCCTGTGCCTTAAAAATACACTGTAATATTGATCTAGTGATTTCTTTCCCAGAAACATCCAACCAGTTGCCATCAGATCAATAGCTTTGTAACTATCAAGACCTGTGAACATGCAGCTGGTTCTAGCTGTCTTGGAGGTCTCATCCACTCTTTGTGTTTAGTCCCCATACTGCATGAAATAGTGTGCATAAACTTCAGAGAGGCAACACAGCATACTGATTTCCCAGAAAGGATTTGGGCAATTAATCCATAATGATGCTTGCTAGACACTTTCTTGCTCCAATGCAAATGCCAGGGATGATCCCACTTGAAGTCCTATTTTCTTGAATTCACAGTCCCTTTCTGTAACATCACTCCAGGCACTTGCTTGCCAACCTTGTCCATCATCCTTTCACAGAATTGCTGATAACTCTCTTCCTTCTTCATCATCCATACCTTAAAGTGTTATTTAGGAACTTTTAGTAATAACAGAAAAAGTTCAGGCAATATCAGAGTCCAAATGGGAGTCAAAAGTTTTCTTGAAAAATTTTACATTCATGTCAACCTATTGATTTTAGGGAGACAATACAGACTCATGTGTGAAGTAAATCCACTGTCATAAGAAGCCTGAGATATATACTTAGAATAAGTCATGAGTTTCTGGATTTTAGTCAAAATAAGACCAAGGGCCTTTTCATTGCCATGAGTACTTAACTATAGACTGCAGTTAAAATGTCCTATTTTTCATCCTATCAACCTACAGAATCCTCTCTGCTTCATTGTTTCAGTAGCAGTTTCTGCACCTCCTCTTAGGAAAGGAATGTGTCTTTAATTCCTCATCTGACCACACCAGAAAGCCTTGCTTCCTACTTTTAGAGAAAATATTTTCATAAGCAAACTATGTCATGAACAGGAAAGCAGCAAATACTAGGCACCGTGTTCTGACACCTACTTTCTGCACAGACAGTCCTCTGCTTAGCATATTCATTTGATTTATGGATAATGTTGGTGAAGAATATCTGGGTTTGGTTTCTGTATTTGTCATTGAGTACCTAAAATATAAGGTCTAAGTGCTTAAGGCATGGAGTGGAATCCAGCTAGGCACTGCAGAACCCATAATTTTTAATTGATGAACTCTAATCTTTTCCTAGTCAAAAAAAATTAAAAAAATCAAAGCTATTCTGTGTTTTGCAAGGTTTGAAAACTGTAGGGCATAAAATAAGAACAACAATATCCATTTAGCTATACAAATAAAATGTACTATAAAGCATTAAGTGCAATTATTTTCATTGACTAGCAGCATGATTAATCTTCCTCCATCTACCATTTCCTGTGAGACAGATATTCCCTCCTTAACAAATATGATGCTATTGATGTGGACATACGAAATAATGGGTCTGGCAAGAAACAATAACAAAGTGCTTTATAATTAATTAATACATACCATTATGTTTGATGTATAGGAGAAAGAACTACTCAGTTGTTCTTTGAGGAACCTCGCAGGACAGTGTTTTTGTTCCATCCAAGTATGTCCTATGGTAAGCATTAATTTATATTGGCAGGAAGCTTTGGAAGAGAGCCATTTGTCAGCTTTTCAAATACAAGCATATGACTATGATATTATAGCATCAGGTATGTAAAAAGAGCAACTTGGATGTAGGAATGAAGTGAGCTTCCTGGAGACTTTGTTTTCCAATTTCTAACATTCACCCAGTGGCAGCAATCAAGACTGCCTATGAATGTCATTAGCATTTAAATTCCCATGCAGTTTAAGGTACAACTGTTTAGCATTAAGTTATATAACTTCTGATCCTGGAATATAATTCAATGTTAATTTCTTTCTTATGAAAGAAGGAAGAAATCCTAATAGAGAATCCTCAAGAGCTGCTAATAAATCCAGTATACAGCAGAAATATGATTTAGCTTGTTTAGCAGATTTCCAAATTTTTATTCTACAGATTAACCTGACATCAATAATAGATGTATAATGTCTTGCTGGTGAAATTATATCTTTTTGTCAATGTACATATATTGAGGACTTAGGTAAAAAAGACTTTTAAAAAAATCCCTGCCATTCTACTTTTAGACCCACCAGGAAAATTCCTATTTAATCACCTTCATCTTGTCAAGTTTTCTATTGGCTTACTTATTTATGTCTTCTTGTGGTTTGCCAAGCTCAGAAAACACTGTATTTTTACTCAACAGTCAAGAACTCCCGACAGTTTCACATTAAGACACTAACAGTGCAACAAAAAGGAAAGATTTACTTTTGCTTCTCTGACTAACAATTAACCATTCCATCTATGGGATTCATGGATACAGGATTCATGAGAAGGAAAGAAAATTAAAACCGTGAAACAGATGAACTGAGATAGAAACACCACAAGGGTAGATTTAAAGCAGAAATATGTAAGACACTATATTGGTGAGGGACTTTATTCAAGAAGTCCCTAAATGCAGATCAGCTCCAATTCAGTTTGCCAGTAATATCCTTAATTTAATTAGAGACCAATAAGAATTTAAGTTCATGAAGATTTAATTGAGTAAGGCTTTTGAATAATGCTGAGCTTTTCAATTTGTGCATAACAAATGCAAAATATAATTAACCTATTTCAGCTGTTCATAGCTTTCCTTGTTCCTAACCATTTTTTTAAAAAAAGATAAGAAATCTTACTATGTGTTAATATAAAAAATATATACTCTAATAAATCTGCTCATAACATTCTCTTTTTGATAACTGTACTGCCAGCTTCTACCTGGGATAAACATGTGTTTTGCAACTTGGGACTTATTATCCAGTCAGGTAGTGGCACAGTTTCAGATACTCAGACAACAGCAGTCTTGAAGCCTGGAAGTTATTAGCTTATGGTATATTTTATCTTTTAGACCTTGGCCAGCATCTAAACAATAGGAGGCCATTCTATCACTTCATTTCCACTCCCATTCATGGAAAGAAGAATGAGGCAAGGAAATGAGAACTTAAGTGTTGAAATAAAAAGATTTTTAATAAAATAATAAAAGAAAATGCTAGTACCAGTACTACTAGTACTATTAATAATAGTAGTAATAAAATAGACAAAACTGCACTCCGCCCATTGTGATCACAGAATGCATGCTCCCAGCAGTGGATGTCAGGTAGCTAACGCAGAGAGCAGAGAAATTCCAGTGGGCATAAAGGTCACAGATGATACAGAGAGATCACCAAAACACAGAAGTCAAACTCAGAGTTTAGGGAAACTAGACAGCAAGGAGTTCTGAGAGGAAGAGACCATCAAGAGCAGGGAGACTAGGGAAAAGAGAGCTGTCCCTGTAAAACTTTCCATTTTATACTGTGACATTTATGGTATTGAATAGCTTCTTTGGACAGTTTGGGTCAGGTGTCCTGGCTCTGCTCTTCCCAGATTAATGTGCCAATTTACTTGTTAAAATATGGTAAAATGAGGAAGGTCCTTGGTTTCCCCATAAACCACTGCAAACACCAGCATTTTTCGGCATTCTTCTCATCCCAACATCTAAAGAAACAGTAGCTGCTGAGAAGAAAATTGATTCTATCCCAGCTAAGCACAAACATTACCTAACCACAATTAAAATGTGTCTCATCAACATTCTTACCACACTAAACCTAAAATGCTGCATCTACAGGGATGTGCAACTTCTGAGAAGAAAATTTACTTTATCCCAGCTGAAATCAGGATATATTTAGTACAGCCACTTACAGAACCACAGAGAAGGAAGATAACGTATTGTAGAAGGTATACAAAACCAAAAGAAATTGCTGTTTCTGCTCTAGCAAGAAAGGAAAAGCAATCAATAACTCTAAAAATAGCATATTAAGATTAGCATTTTAAACTGACTTGCAGTTCTTGTTCTTATTAATGCAATTCCTTCTCTTCCTCCCCTTCCTTCTCCACACACACAGAGGTAAAAGAAATGAGGGTGTTCAGGAATTTAGGCTAATATTAAATTCAGTTCTAGTCTCAAGATTCAAAGCGGTAGCATTAGAATTAATAGCTATCATTCCCACAGAGGAACAGTTCCTTTTCAAAAGACTAGCAGCTTCATTCAAAGAATACATATATTGTGTTCTAGCTAATAATTTAACATTTCAAAACCAGAAATTTGGAATGAAATATGATTTTAGAGCACACTAAGGATGATTTAAAAAATCTCTGAGGAACAAAAATTATACTCACGACTGTTTAACACAGTGTGAGATCATGAAATGAGAAATGGAAGATTCAAATGTGAATTATAAAGTATCTATTAAAAATACATACCTCTAGTTCCTTGCTCAATATAGGGAACGTGTTTCAACTTGAGCTCAAAATTAGTGTATATTATTACAATAGAGTGCCCAGACAGACATTCTATGAAATCATGTATGAAAGATTAGGAGTAAGGTGTTTAAGAGTCAGATTTCTAAATTTCATTGCATGCAATGTCACAGCTAATTTTCAGATGGTAGCCATATCATTAAAAAAAAAAAAAAAACACAACCATTGTCTTTGCTAGACTCATCATTATTCTGCTTTTAACAATTACCTAATGCAGGCAAGCATTTCATCAACTTTCAAAGAGCTACAGCACAAGAAAAAAATAATCAGCAGCCTAAAGCCAGGAATGTGCACCCAAAACTACACGAAATGTTAACTAATGAACTCAGAGGAGAATCACGGTGGTTTGTAAGTTACATTATCAATGACAAACAAGTAAAGTTTTGCAGTAGCATAATGGCATGACCAGGCAATCCAGTCTGGGATAAGACAGAAAAAACATCTGTGTTCTCTGCTGATTCCACAAGCTAGCACAGTGCTGCAAAAAGAATGCCCGAGATGCCCTGTGCATTCTCCAACAGAGATATCTTGTTTAAGTAATAAAGTCATTACATTCAAACTAACAACAGATGTTGGACAAAATGCTAAAGCAATTATGGAAGATTGCAAGGGGAACCTCAGAAACATACTTTATCCTAATGTTAAATAATTCTAAAACACCAAAACCAAACATATGAACCTTACATTTTATCTAGTGATAAAAGGTTAGTCCAGCTCTGCAGATACAGTCATCTGTAGAACTCTAGTTAGGAAAGTTTCCTTCCGCATTTTGTAGTCATCCTATTTCATGCAACCATACCAAACTGAACTATTAGACACTAGCAGACATACAGGCAAAAATCTTGTTCCGGTCCAAATAATGAGATTAAAAGGCTCAATACTGCATGACCAAAAACTTAAAACAAACCAACAAGGAAAAAAAAAAACCCAGACACACAAAAATATGGAAATCCAGCTGCTTGGTGATCTGTGCACTAATATTCAATTTATCTAAAGAAATATAACAACTAAACATGTTTATGGGCCAAGGATTACAACTTCCTCAGTGAAAGCATACATTCCCCACCCATGCTATGATATGGATCAGACATTATTAACAAGCTTGGCTGAAAGTTTTAGTAGTTTGCAAGTGACACAAGCAAGAATTCATCACGCCGATCCAGCTCTTATTAAGTTTTACTAACAGTTGACCAGTAGATATTCAACAATGTATCAAAAGAAACTTGGTAGGCAATGTTTTTTCATTTTACAGATGAATGCACTTGTTATTTGTTCCAGATGAGTTATTCAGATAGAAGTTTAGCTTCTGGGGAGGGCATAGTGCCTATAATGTGTTTCTGAAGAACCCTTTGAATTTCTTCTGCATCTCCTTGTACTGAATGAGGTATGCTGAACAGCCTCTTTGAAATCTACTTCTCCTATTGCCTCCTTCAGCAAACAGTTGGTAATACGAGATGCCACACTTCCCTTTCATACTACATCTGAAAGTGTTACTGCTAGTACTGAACAAAGAGAAATGAATAAATATTGATGGAAGGCTTTTTTCTCTGTTTAACCAGACTTACAACCTTTTGTCCCTTGCTTCATGAAAACAAATTCAGTCTACCAACCACAGAGCAAAATGAGAGAATCCTCTTGTTAGGAAAAGTAAAAAGCAACAGTTTTTTCCAGGGTGGTGGTAAAAGAGAGTGAAAAATGAATGTCTTTCCTTCATCTTTAACTGTTCAATTACTTGATTAATCATGTCAAAAGCTACAGTGGGTGAGTTTTAAGCAAAATGCTATCATATTCAGATTGTAACTGATCACATTTCAATTCTACTTTACATTGTTCTGCAATATAAGACTGAATTTATTAAGGTTTCATGATTCTGGAAGTTGCCTACAGGGACAAGAATAGGCTGAGCTTTACTAAAAGATTTTCCTATACCTGGATGCTATCAACTAAGCAGTGCAGAGGCAGTACAGATGTTGTATGTAGCCGTCTGAAAAAGAATGGGACTGAACAAGTTTAACAGTACATGATGTACTGAAGACTATCAAGGGAGTCCATTCACTGTGAGCAAAGCAGAGCATAAGACAGATGTTACTTCTTTTGTATGGGAGATTCAGAGCAAATAATGAAAAACCAGGCAAAGTACAATTCTAGTTCAGGACTAGCCACTTATTGCACTTCAAGGTCATTTCCCCTCTGCCCTGTCCTTTTAAAAAGAAGAGGAGGGTAGAGAGGAGAAGACAAATTGAGAAAGTAGACAGACATTTTCATGACTTCAGGTACTCTAGAAATGCAAACATGGCAACTTTGAAAAGACATCACTGCATTTAAACGGTGACAATGTGAAGAGGTTAGTCCTACAGGAGCTAGAGTCACATGAACCTCTAAGCTAAAGAATTTTAAAAAAAAAAATATGCCAGGAGAGACTGATTGAAAGATATAGCTCTTTACAGAATAGATTTTTTTAAGAAAGTAGGATGAATTAGGAGAATTCAAATTAATATCAGGAAAGCACATCCGAAAACACCAAGGTTTAATCTGAATTTGTTTACCTAATATCAAGTGGGAGGCCAAACAGATGGGTTTTTTTAAAAAAATCACTATTCATTAGATTAAGGTGTCAAATTTGCAGTTTCATACCTAGTGGTAAAAGCAATGACACAATACAATGTCATAACGAAGATGAATGCTATCAAACTCTAGGCAAGCCATCATATCAAGAAATAAGATGAGCATGAAAAAACACAAAGTAGACTGCACAGAGCAAACAGCAAGGAAAAAATCAACAAAACATAATAAGGGGATTGATAAAAAATATGGCAGATATCACGTTATTGCTGAAAATAACATAATCACCTTTTGCTCATCATTATCATTCTATGGTTCTAGATAACATTCTAGGTATTGTTCTATCATTCTACGTAACATTCTAGGGTTCTAGGTAACATTCTAGGTATCGTTCCATGGTTCTAGGTAACATTCTATGGTTCTAGGTGTCTGTCTGTCTGTCTTTCTATCTATCTATCTCTCTATCTATCTATCTCTCTATCTATCTATCTCTCTATCTATCTATCTCTCTATCTATCTATCTCTCTATCTATCTATCTCTCTATCTATCTATCTCTCTATCTATCTATCTCTCTATCTATCTATCTCTCTATCTATCTATCTTTAAAATAACCATTGTCTGTAATCCCCCTCCTCATCCTTATTTCCAGCTTTTGTAGAGCAGAGTTACACCTGAGCAGTTTTTATTTTTGACATGCTAAAATTTTGTCCCTTTTATACTGGTCTCAAATTTTAAGTCCAAAATATATTGCTAACATTCTGTTCCGTTTAGTCATGTCTTGAGAAACAGCCTGAAAAGGCACCATGCATTAGACCTACATTTAGGATATTACCATAGCATTAGAGTCAGAAGTTTTGCTCAATGCCTTCTTCTCTTGCTCTGTACTCCAAAATATTTCACTGCCCACAGACATTTCCTGCTAACAGATGCATCTGAAGGAAATGCAATTGCCAAAGGAAAAAAATAGTTTAAAATCTACTATGGTTCTCTGATTAAAATCAGATTTGCACATGTAGAGTTCTAAATAAGATGCATATGTATTTGCCTGTCTACTCCCACGTGTGTGCCCATGATAGTAGTCAACCTTCACAGAATGTGTGTGTGATGAGAATGTGTAGCATCTGTCAGATGCTCCAGAGTTTAGCTAAATAAGAATTCCTAAGGGCAGACCCGAGGAGAAATATAAGCTCTGAAATGTTTTAAAGATGCTTTCCTGATGTACCTAGATCTTCTCATCTAACATAGCTTGGGTTTCAGTTGTCTGTTGACCAAACACAAAAGCAGAAGAGAAGCAGAAAAGCTGTTAAGGGAGTTAGTAGCAAACAAAGCAGCTAAGAGCTTGAAGTCCTACCAGTGAAAGATCAGACATGAAAATTACAAGTACATTACATCAATCCCTTCAACTTCTCTGCTACATAAGGCAAAATAAGGTAACAATCAGGTCTTTCCAGTTTCCACAATCCACCTGATTTGCTGTTTTTGGTGGTTTTGGTTGATTTTGTTTTTTTTTCCCCCTCCTATTTCAGTTTCTTAATTAGGTTACCAAAATAAAGATGGATTAAAAAAATCTTTCAGCTTAGTACTGGGTCATGAATTTATCTCCAAAGCAGGTTATTCTCAAAGTCAGCAACAATTTTACTATATAAACATCCTCCATTAAAGATGCTTGGATGATGTTCTTATGCCCAGAATCAGATTTACATGCGTAGGTGTGTCTTCTGTCTATTTATACCCAAACTGAAGCCAGGATCAAATATTTGCAGAAGTTATTTCCTCCTCCATCATGATTATTTTCTTCCTAAGGTTTAAACACACAGCTATAGCTAGGACTCATACTGAAGAGTTCAGTTTGGTATGCTGGTGTGCCATTGGCCAGCAGCACAACTGAATCCCAGCATGAAAACTAGACTATCTAAGTCCAGCTAATTCTGAAAAGGCACCACATTGGTATCCCATTGTACTTATGACAAGAATTCCATTGTGCACCTGAATCCAGTGCATAACTATGTCTTGCAATTGATCAGATAGCGCTGCGGTATGCAGAAGGGAGCAAGTGAATGAAATAAATTCCTAATGCTTCAGATGCTTAAAGTGCAACATATGTTACAAAAAATGGTAGCATTTACACAGTCAAAAAAAAAGCTTTCTCCTAGCTGGTTTTTTTGGTGGGATTTTGGGTGATATTCATTTGTGGGAGGGATGTAGTAGAGGTTAATGCACATTTTGTAACTTTACTGTGTGAATTCACAAAACCAAAAAACATTACCTTTTGTGGTTATTGTTGTAGTTACAAACAGATACAATACTGCAAATACAGTTAAGTGTTGACATTCATACTCTACTTCCATGCGAGTGAGTACTACACCAACTAGAGAGTGGTTTGCATAATAAAATCCCATCACATTTATTTGAGTAGCAGTAGACATGAAAAAAAATTTTTTTCTGAAGGTTACATGTTAGGATAAAGGTCTGGGAATTCTGATAACATTTTTCACTTGAATAGGATAATATGGGTCTTAAGGGAATGCAAAATTCAATTACATTCACACTGGTATACAATTCTGATGGGAAAGGCTGCAGAACCAAATAAAAGTAACCTCTCCATCCCCGACTTGTTATTTTATCAGTCACCATAGTCAAAATGCATCCTTTTTCTCTTTGTTGAACTACAGTCATTAACTGATCCAATATGAATAATTGCACAAGGAAACCTACCCTCCTCTTCCTCATGTCTACATTAGCAAAAATCTAACAGCAAAGTTCATTAACCATTTAATAAAAATGGCAAAAAAACCCTGTGTCTGAAAGTGACTCACATAGACATCTGTCTATGAGGTTCAAATGTCACAATGGTTTAAACCCATCTAAAATACTTTATAGACATCTTACTGGCTGTGCAAAAAAACAAGCATAGAAAGTAATACACTTTCAGCTCTTTCTGTCCAGCAGCTTTCTCAGTTTAAAACCAAGTATATTTCCCAATTAAAAATACTTTAAAAGTGCAAGGTCAGCCAAAATTTAGAATAAAATAAGATGGGCTAAACTATTAGATGGTAGGATAAGATAGCTTTTTTTTTTCTTTATTGCTTATCAGTAGCAATTCAAATGCTACTCAATTCAGATGTTGTATTGCTAAATTGCAGGGAAGTTTTATATACAGACAATACACAGACTGTAATTTGTTGGTCTCCTTTTTTTTTTGGCTATTGCAAATAGCCTCATTTTTGTTCTTTAGTCTTACTTCAGAGAAGCGAATATGCAAGCTCTTTTTTTTCTGATTAATGAACATTAGCTACTATCCTGAGTAGGGAAGATGGAGACAGAAGGATGAGTCACAAGATAATAAGAATGTTGTAAACCAGAGATGAATGCTGGATAAGTGAGAATATTCATCTAGCAGGAGTGGAAAAACTAGTAGTTTCCATTAGCATCAGGAATGCTCTAAGATGCTAAACGGTGGATGACTGAAGTCCATACAGAATACAGAGATAAATGCAAGTCTTTATTTTGTGGTTAAGAGCTCATTTGAACATCTAATTGTACTTCAGGCAAAAAGGATGTGTTGTTTAAAAAGGAATGAGTGAGAAGGAAGGCACACAGACCAATTCATTTAAGCAGGACGGAACACAGAACTCTCAAAAGCCTCATCTCATGCATATAGAAATATTTTACTCATAGATGCTAGCAATTCCTTTTATAGGGACTTGATCTAATTCAAATACATGTCAAATTTTGAGGAATTACCTTTTAGTTTCTTACTGTCTCAGCCATTAAAGTAGATGACTGGTATCTCAAACAGTTAATGGGAACCAGAGAAAAAGCTGAAATGATATGCAGAACCCATTCTAACAAGTCAGTCTTGTCAAAGACAAGGTTATTTTCACATCATCCGTATTATTTATATTGCAGTAATCATTGAAAACTTTTATCGACGGACCAGGACATCACTATGCTATGCACTGGGCAACAAACCACAATTGAGCTCTTACTACAAAATGCTTTCTGCCTTTTTAGAAAAGATACAAAAGGTAAGAACTAAAATAAGAGCCTTTCATTTCTCTGTTAAAGTATTAAAACTGTTCATTAAAGCTAACCAGATTATCTTCCTCTCAGATAATAAAATCCTTTACCTGCTCTGCCAACTCCACTTCCCCACAGAGAAGTGTATTCTACCATAACAGACCCTTCAAATACACAACAAAGTACCATGCCTCTATTTCAACAGTGAGAAAAAACAAAACCAAAAACAAATAAAAACCCCATCACCTCCATCCACTACTTCACCTGTTAGTGTTAAAAATGCCAAAAAATGCCAAAATTGTATTGTGGGTGTTTTTTATCAGTACAAAGCCCTCATAAATAGATATAAAATAGGTCTACATTTTGCCATACCAAAATTTGAAAATTAAACAACTATCAACAAATCAATTAATGCCAGGGAAAGGGGTAAATGTATTTAATCCAGTGGCTTTGGAGCAAGTAATTTCTTTGTTATTTCAAACATAAAATATTCTCTCAATCAAAAGAACTGTAGAAGACTTGCACAAAAAGAACCAGTTTGGTTGGCAAGAGGAGAGATCTCAAATCCGCCTTGTGCAAGTGCCTCCTTAAACTCTAAAATATGCTGCAATTAATATCAAAGCCTATTCATTTTGTCTATGTGTGGGTAGTGGCATGTGTGGCACTATATTCTGCTCAAAATTTCAGCGAAGAAACATGTACTTGATCTCAGACTATGTCAATTGTATCAGCTCTCAGTCCCATTTATTAAAAAAACAAACAAACATTAAAATCATATGCCAGACTGAAGTGGTTTTCTTCTGTAATTATATTAATGATAAGAAAATTTAAATATTCCTATTTCATTATTATGAATAAAAAATGATTTTGACTTGTTCAGGGAGTCAGTTGAGCAGCCTTAGTAACACCATTGAGCTGCTGGGTGAAGTCAGAGAAGCAAAGGCATTCTGTTATCTTCTTCCTTTCTAGAGACAGGAAAGAGAGTAACTATGTCAAATGTGTTGATACCTGTGATCAACATGCTTGTCAGTATACTGCTATTTACAGTGTAGCTCAATCTTGCATTATAAAGTCATGAACGTTCACCTCAGCAATTAAAGCTAACACTAAATTACTTTTCAGAAAAATTACAATATTTGTAAAGCAGGAGAGCAGTAAAAATACTGGTTTTCTCTACTGCTGTATGGAATGAGCAATAGAATAACAATGTTATGTATCTGCCTAAGTTCAGAGTGTATAGGTTTCTACAGCTAGTGCTTAATATTTATGGTTTAACTGTAGATGGCAACTAAGCATTTTGCAGCTGTTTGCTCCCTCCTCCCTCCGCTAGTGGGATGGAGAGGAGAATCAGAAAAAAAAAAAAAAAGAAAACCAGTGGGTTGAGATAAAGACAGTTTAATACAACAGCAAAGGAAGAGAAAATACTGATTCTAATAATAATGGAATATAAAAAAAGAGTGGTGCACAGGGCAAATGCTCATCATCCAATGACAGATCATGAACCCATTCCTGAGCAGCAATCCCAGCGCTGCAGATAACTACCCTCAGTTCATATACTGAGCATGACATTATATGCCATGGACTATCCCTTTGACTGGTTTGGGTCAGCTGTCCTGGCTGTTCACCTTCCTAGCTTTTTGTGCACCTGCATGCTAGTAAAACATGGGAAGGTGGAAAACCCTCAACATAGTACAAGCGCTGCTTAGCAACAACTAAAAACATCAACCTGTTCTCAGGATTATTCTCATACTAAATCCAGAACAAGACAATATACCAGCTACTACGAAGAAAACTAACACTATCCCAAATGAAATCAGGACAGTAAACTGAAACCACAATACTATACTCATGATTTTTTTTTAAACAGATCAGTATTTAGATAGCCAAAGAAGATTTTCACATATCTAGTTATGTGATAAGCATTATAAGCAAAGGCAACTGAAGATCTTTGAGTTCTTTTAACAGCAGTCAGAAGACACCTGAGGGATCCTCTGTTCCCACTCGTGTGGTGACCAGGGCAGGGAACAAAAAGGGAAATTACTGAATATATTAATTGTGCCACTGTTTGCCTAAATATTTTAGAAGTTCTGTTAAATAAATACCTGCTTTGACAGAGAGTAATATTATCACTTTTCTTGGAGCAGAAAGAGCTGTATCTAAATTCTTAACTGGACAGAACTATGAACATGTAGGTCTTTTGGAGATGTTCCCTGAGCAGCTTATACCTCTGAAGTCTCACAAACTCTAAGAAAACAAACAAACAAGCCTATTTTGGAATCCCACTCACACATAAGAACAAAAAATCACACCACAATACATCATCATAAGTCTTATCCTAAATAGGAATATTAAATTGGGAATATAGGAGTTGTTACCAGCTATCACGTCACTTCTTTCATAGGGCTACCACATCTTAGTTGCTTAGGCCTTTAATTACTTGGTTTTGCCTTAAGTCAAAAAAGTTCACAAATTACTACCCTCTACTGCATTATACATATCAAATTTGTTAGTGCTGTGGGCTGTACTTACGCTATGTTAAAGATTGTCCTACATCTTTCTTCACCTAAGTGAACATTTAGTTCTCTCTGATGGTTTATTTGGCCTCTGAGCTCATATAAATATTTTGTTATCATATAATATATTTTGACAATACTCTTTAAAATATGCTAATTACAAAAGCACTGTTAGGTGAGGAAGATAATTAAACCCCCTTGCAGTAATCTCAGATGTTCTACAGTTCTTCTCAGAAAGGTCATAGATTTTCTAGAACACACAGGGTTGCTGCTTTTCACTAAAATTTTAGCATCACTCACTGTACTAAACAATTCCTTCTCAGGAAGTTATCATTAATGTTTTAATGTTATGATAGCCTTTGAACTTTCACTACCAGGCAAAGTATTCTGAATCATTGCCTTTTCTTTCTAAAGCCAGATAATTTAGTTTCTAAGACTTGTTATAAAATTCCCAAGTGACAGGGGACAGGATGTGAGGGAATGGCCTCAAGCTCTACCAGGGGAGGTTCAGGCTGGACATTAGGAAAAAAATTTTCACAGAAAGGGTCATTGGGCACTGGAACAGGCTGCCAAGGGAGGTGGTTGAGCCACCTTCCCTGGAAGTGTTTAAGGCACAGGTGGATGAGGTGCTGACGGGATTGGTTTAGTGTTTGATAGGAATGGTTTGACTCAATGATCTGATGGGTCTTTTCCAACCTGGTAATTCTATGAAAATGGATTCTCTTCTCTGGTAGGATCTTTCCAGCAAAAGGTTTGGATTGGCCAGGAGTTTTGAAGATGACAACAGAAAGCCATTTTTCATTAAAAAAAATCTGTAGTGTTTTATACTTAATCATAATTTCTTATGTGGACTTATTTGCTTTTTTAAATTATCTCTATAATTGTTCCATAAGTTAAACAATGTAGACATTAACATAGTCACTACTGCCACTAGCAAAAAACATCCCCCAGTATCCCAGCTTGTATATTATTTAACTGATTTCTCCCTAGGTTCCAAAACAAAGACCTAGAAAGTCAACATAAACCAACTATGTTTGCAAAAACAGAAAAAAAATCTTCTTCATATTTGTGCTATTATGAAAGAATTGTACTCTCCTAAACACAGAAGAAAGATGAGAAGTGAAAAGATATTTCATTTGACGTTAATATATCAGAAAGTGAAGGCTTTTACCTTTGACTGTAAATGTATCACAAATATTTATCACTTTTAGTATTGTCCCCATTTGCTTGTTTAAAAAGACAAAACCAGGACGGCAAGAATCTCAGGAACAGAAAAGTCATTTTGTAGTTTATTCCATATTTAAACTAAATTTCACTCAAGTCGCAAGGTCAAGCTTTCCAAGAACCCGATTCCCTGATAAAAACGTAGTTTTAGGAAAGAGCACTTTGTACAGCTGGAATCAATTCATCAGATATACAGATGAACTAAGTACCTGTCAAATTGAGATGAAAATTATATCAGATTTGATTCTTCGGTAGTGCAGCCCGAAGTGTTCTCATTTACTCCATGTTTTTCTCAGCAATATACAGGAGGAAACATTATTTCTCTAGTCTATTACTATTCCTGATGGCGGTGAAGAGCAACACATATGCGCTAAAACAGGCAAAGACTGAAATTTAAAAATTTTTGTTTGTTTAGGGAGGGTTTATTGTGTAGAGTCTAACACTATGCTATGACCTCTTTTTACTCTAAAATGTACATTTCAGAGTATAAAGCATTGATATATAGCAAATGTTTGGAGAATAACAAAGCCTTGAAACCATAGCAGAAACACAACTGTGCAGTTGATGTCACATAATGATTTCCAATCCAGTCATCTATTCCATACAAACAACTTTCTTAAAGTAACTTTTGGGGACATAACCAGGACTTTAGGCTGGATTCACCAGTTCATCTGAAGTCAGGTTCTCTTTGCATCGCTAATGCTATAAAACAAAAGCAGCTCCACATTGCCCAGTGACAACATATTACACTCTTCTCATTCTTTATTCCCAGGCTTAAAGAAGACCTGTTGGATATTTGGGGGTGGGTGGATTAGTGTTAGCGAGAACATCCAAATATAGGTAAGAAAGCAAACAGTGACGATCATGACAAATAAGCTATGCCTAATTGTCTCCTGAGAAAGGTCAGGCTAAGTTGTAAGCTTAAAGGTACAAGAAGTCTGCATTTAAGCTCAAAGTGCTAATCTAAGCACAGTTCAATATTTATAGCAGTATAATCGCCCCCCCCTTTTTTTTTTTTTATTCCTATATTAAAAGCTTTTGAATAATTAGTTTTGATACTTTGGACATGTCCACAAAGAAATTTACACCAATATTTTGGAAGAAACAGGCATGTTTTAAAGACTTGGAAAAGGATTTTTTTTATTAAATTGAACTTTCTTTTCTCTGTAGCTTAACACAATATCATTAAAGTGGAGAAAAATCTAGCACAACAACATAACTCATGAAGAAAAATATTTTGCCTGCTCATGGAAAGTCAAATTCCTTCATCAGAACTCTCATAAATTTTTTCAGTTACAATAAGTAATAGCTAAAGGTAATTTATTCTCCATTTCCAAAAAAAAAAAAAAAAACCACAAATATCTTTGCAGTGGATTAATTTGACCTCCACTGTTCTGCCAGCAGCTGTAACAATAAGGCTTTTTTTTCTTAAATAATATGAGTTGAGAGTTGTTGCAAGACAAAAGATTTCATCCACTCACTAAGTTTCTAATTCTGTTAAGTACAAGTTGCATAAATAGGTAAGGCTCTGATAGGTGGCTGAAGGATGATATGAGTTAGCCAACAGTCAGAGTTAGTGTTATTGTGAGAACGTCCTCAGAAGCTGTCACCCAGAGGGTTAATTCTTTCTGCCAGTGAGTCCAGATACGCTATCACCAGAGGAGTCAGTTTTGCAGTGCCTGTCAGACAGACAACTTTTCAATGCTGAAACACTAAGTCATTTATATTAAGCAACAGATAAAACCAAGTTCAGATTGCTGCTGATGAATTCACTTGCTTCTTTAATGCTNCTTCCCTGGAGGTGTTTAAGGCACGGGTGGACGAGGTCCTGAGGAACATGGTTTAGTGTTCGATAGGAATGGTTGGACTCAATGATCCTGTGGGTCTCTTCCAGCCTGGTGATTCTATGATTCTATGATTACAACAATGGTTAGCATTCATTGAGAATGATCATATATATATATATATATATATATGTATATATATATATATGTATAAAAGCAGCAATAGTTGAAATTCAATTTAGTAGCTATTTTCCAGGGGGAACCTTCAACAAAGTTGGAGGTACACAACATCTTACAAAAAAGGTATTTGTTCTTTGGAGGGAAGAGAAGTGCAAGCCTGTCAACCCATCCATCAGGAGAAATATTGATTCCTCCCCCCAAAAAAGGGGTTTTCAGATGCCAATGTTATACTTTTTGAAAACTGTATGGTGTTTCTTGGCAAGGTGGGACTGAGTCAATTACTATGCGGTGATTAGCAAGGCCAGATGTGTAAGAAACTGGGAGTTTCTGCAGTTTGCCGTGTCTTCAAGGCAGGGAGCTCAGTAGGTACTTTTGAGGGTGTGAAGTCAAAGAGAATTCAGTGTTCACCCCTTATTGCAAGACAGGCTTGAACAAGTCAGGCAAGTCCACTATACCACAGTACATGCATAAAGAAATCAAAGAGAAAGCACAAAACTTCAAAAGGCTTCACTATTAACATGTATTGCAAACAAAACTGTCTCAGCTTGGGGAATTTTTACCTTATCTAATTTGCTCCTAATTAATGCATACTTCTAATCAGAAACCCTGATACAGAAGAAAAATAGAGCATAAGCGTTTAAACACTGAAGCAATTTTTTTCTTCTTTTTGCATGTGCCACCCAAGCCCTCTGCCCTATCACCCCATCTCCCTGAAGCCTCTCCACCCACTTCAAACTAAGGGTACTCAACTAAACGCTTGTGTAAAATCACAGTAAACCACGAATAAGCTTGGTCATTTCCCTTTGTTCTTATCAGGCCTCTAAATCTTACATTTTCTAACAAAGAAAAGTACTTCAATTGTTGTCATTCAAATATAACAGAATTTCTCTTCTTCCTGCCACATTTAAATCTATTTTTACTATTTTCTCATGCTAATAAAGTGAGGTGAATGAAGAACTAAAGGGAAGCAAGTGTTCACAGCAGGTTTTTTTTTGTTTGCCACCATGGGTGTAAATGTTTTACAACTGAAAGGAAAAGATTGCTTGTGTATATTCTATAGTTGGTCACACTGCAATACATTAAGTCTTGCTACTTTGGACCCAAATCAAACTTATTTCCTTATTCTTGTTATATCATATATGGCAAAGACAGTGTATCAGATATACAGCTATTAAGAACCCCCCACCCAAACTCCTCAAAAACTGCCCAACAACTCTGCACATATCAGGAGAATTTTTAGAAGCCATTATCCATAGCTATTTTGCCAAAGGCATAGCTGTAATATCATCTCTTTTTCTGTCATAGTTGAAACAGTTCTACTGATTCCAGTATTCAAGGAAAAAGCTATAATTTTATTGAGATATCAGAATAATTAAAAATATCTGTATATCCCTACGGCTTTATAGCAGTTTGGTGAAAATTTAGCTATGTAGGTATATAAAGGTAAAAAGCTAAAAGTAAATATCAGTGTCATGCATTCTTAAGAGCAATAACATTCAATAACTGAACTAATATCAGAAATAGACAAAGTTTTAAATCTATCAGTTTCAAGAAATCTTTTTGGAGAACTCAAGGACTCAAAGAGGAGCCCATTTTGTTTTCCAGCACCCTAGTGAGAACAAGGGAGTAACAAGCCCACTAGTCAGCAAGAGTATCTCAATTTAACACTATTGCTAGAGACAAATATAGATTTTAGGCACCATTTATTCACATAGGAAAGAAGTGCCTTTTTTCCCTTATGAAATATGCATGCTTACATGGTGGTCAAAGCAAAAATGGAGGACTTTTACTAAAGTTAGATCATCCTTAAAGTTTTTACACTTGGTAGATCATAAAAAGAAAGCAGGAAAGCTTAAATTCAGAGGATTTTTAAAAGATCTAAGAAATCCTGCTGCCTAAACTTCTATAGCACTATTAATAAAGATGCTCTTGTAGGTAGGATGAAAAAAAAAAAGATTAAAAGGAGCAATGGATGAGAGGATGATTTTATACTGTATCTAATGTAAAAGTTAAAACTTATACTCTGAATGCTAAGATATTAAAGCATATTTGCTAATATTAGCAGTGATGACACTAAATCTTATTTTCTATCAGTAAGTGGCTGCTGGTTTATATTTAATTTTGTTCTTAAAGGATGGTTTCACTTTACTGTCAGATACACAGTTAATAAAATACAAAAACTCTTTCTTCAGTTTTGCAATTCCATCACCAGGTCCGGATAAATTTGGTTTGCTAAACTTTTAAGCATGCACAAGATAAATCCTGATGTGTAATTTTCAAATTAATCTAAATGTCAAGGCTCTCTGCTTGTTAGTCAATGAGTGAAGTATTTTTGGTGTTTTAGGTCCAATCTAAACTCTTCAGATGAGTACCTATGATTTTTTAATATTAAAAGGATGAGTGATCAGAGTCCTATTTCAGTTCTGTAGGTTCTGCCTATGTCTTTGTCATCTCCCTTTGCTTTAAAGGAATCACAAATGCCCAATGATGTTCTTTGATCAGATAATTCTTGCTTCTTTTCTCATATTCTTGATCTCCTACCCAGGGGCTTTTTTTTTTTTTTAAAACATGAAGGCTAATCACCTTCAGCTTACAAAATTACAAAAATACATTCCAGTTGTGAGTTTTATCATGCACCACTGCAAAGAAACAAGAGAGAGAATGGACACCAATATGTTGCATCTCTACAAAGATTATTTTTTTCCCCAGCTCCATTTGTTTACAACTTGCAAGAAGTGTTCTGCAACCAAGGGCTTAAGGGAAATTAATGAGATGGTACTGAGTAAAAGGTAGAAAATGTCTTAGTTATGAGTTTCCACAAACCCATAAATGCAGAAAAAAGTAGCTGTCAAGTCAAACTCCAAGGCCAAAAGTTATGCACATTTAACCACAAGCCTCAATTTACTGCAGATATCCCACATTTTCCTGCAAGCACACACAGAGGCATCCAATTCACCTAAAATTGACCTTTTACTGCAGAAAATGACAGCTTGATTAACTCTGGCTGAGTTGGTAAGTGCTTCACACTTACCAGCCTACAGCCCATTGTAGTACCTATCTCAGTCTCCTTGCTTTTCAGTAACTCCGTTTTATGAAAGTGAACTTGAAGAAACATGCCTGGGGACACCAGCACCTCACTCTGGCACTCTACATGGCTGCATGGCAGAAGTGTGTCATCATCTTAGCAACAGAAAATACAACTTCTGAACAGAGCAAAGGAATCTTTCTCTCCTCAATCCCAAGACCATTGCGATTATGAAGCATAAGCCGGTGCAGGGACATGAAGCTTATGCTTTGGTTGTTATCACATGTGTTCTTGTTTTGGCTAGGGTGGAGTTCATCTCTTCGTAGTAGCTAGTACAGAAATATGATTTAGATTTCACTGGAAACACTGTTGTAAATAAAAGGATGTTTTTCATCATTGCTGAGCAGTGCTTACACAAAACCAAGGAATTTTCTGCTTCTCCCACTATCCAACCAGTGAGTAGGATAGGGTTATACAGGAAGCTGGGAGGGGACACAGCCAGGAAAGCTGATCCCAAGTGACCAAAGGAATGTTCCATACCACATGGCATCATGCTCAGCACATAAAGCTGAGGTAAGAATACCAAAGGGGTAGGGGTGATGTTCAAAAAGACAACATTTGTCTTTCCCAAGTAACCATTAAATAGGATGAAGTCCCACTTTCCTGGAGATCAGAACTGAACACCTGCCTATAGACAGGAAGTAGAGAATGAATTCCTTGTTTTTCTTTGCTTGTGCATGGGGCTTTTACTTTGCTTATTGAACTGTCTTTATCCTAATGCATGACTTCTCTCACTTTAACCCTTCTGATTCTCTCCCCCATCCCACCAGGGGAAAGTGAGGGAGCAGCTGGAGTTAAACCATGACAACACAACAAGGAAGTACTGTTACTACTGGGAATACCAACAGCTGGGAAGAAGGTCAATATCTTCCTCTTGCAGAGCAGCGATTAAGAAGTCAGTACCAGACCTATGCTAAGACTTTTATTCAGGGATGTCATACCTCCACCATGTGCTGGTGCTTGGGGTTTACCCTCTCAACATGCAGGACTTTGCATGTCCCTTTGTTCAACTTCACAAGGGTCATTCCTCCAGCTTGGTCAGTCCCTGTACAACACCTCCAGTGTACCAGACACTCCTCCAGATTTATTCATATGCAAACTCACTGAAGGTGCACTCTGATCCATCATCCAGGTCATTAATGAAGAGGGGAAAGAGTATTGGCCCCTGGAGCAGGTTTTCCAGAGAAGTGATGGATATGCCCCATCACTGGAAACATTTGAAGTCTGTTTGGATAAGACTTGGAGCAACTGGCTTTAGTGGAAGACATCCCTGCCCATGGCAGAGAGGCTGGACTAGATGATCTTTAAGGTCTTTGCCAACCCAAAGTACTATATGATTCTATAATTTCCTATTCTATATCAGTGATATAAAGAAAAAGAGCATGCAAAATTTTTGTTCTTACCTTTATGAGTTTAGTTAGGATCAGAAAGGCACCTGCCAGGGCAAGATATGGTCAGGGCTGCTTCAGAGAGCTTCAGTGCTGTAGGGAGAAAAGTACCCTCAGGTTTGTCCCGCAGTCCCAGAAAGGCCACTCAGGCCAGGGACAGTGACCAGGCTCAGGCATGGGCCAGCCACCCTGAGGTACCACTGCAGGCTCCAGACCACCCAGAAAGGGAGTCCCTGGGCTGGGCTCATCTCAGCAGGACCCAGGGCAGTCAGGGGTTGAAGGTCAGCCCCGTGCAAGGGAACCTCAGCTGACAGCCCTCCTCACCACAGAGTTTAAAAGGGAAGGGGTTGAGCTTGGGTTCCACCTATCAGGGGTAGTTTGGTTAATGCCCCAGCACCAGCTGAAAAAAGTAATAAAACATGTATTGTTTTCATC
The DNA here is from genome assembly GCA_013389865.1 of Piaya cayana. Taxonomy (NCBI): domain Eukaryota; kingdom Metazoa; phylum Chordata; class Aves; order Cuculiformes; family Coccyzidae; genus Piaya; species Piaya cayana. Next base: position 37,472 of record WAAB01020692.1, on the reverse strand, counting down.
AGAAGGAGAATTATCAGTAGCACTACCATGCATGACTGCCTACCTATCTCAATTTTTCAGAAAAAGACAAAAGAAATGTCAGCCTTAATGAAGCAATTCTATTCCCAATATGAATAACTAAGCTGAATTTTCCATTAAAGAAAACAAATACTTTCATATAACTGCAGATCAGAGAGGAGGAAAAAAAGAGTCATCAGGGACATAGAAATCTTGCTTTTCTTCTAGAGCTGAAAAATATTTTTTGCTTGGAAGACTTTTGTTACAGTACACTTAGGAAAAAGCCACTAGGGGTTAGTCATCCCCAGAAACGCTTAATTGTAGTTGCATCTGGTTTCAACAGAGAGCCCCTAATGAACTGCCTGTACTTAGGCCTTGTACATTCGATACATTATGGCAGCTGCTCACCAGAAAGACCAATGCATCTAAACCCACTACAAGAAATTTCACAGTGAAACATGCCAATGACTTTCAGAAGATATGGAAAAAATCCTCCCTCCTTATAGAAGGCAAGCAGTATAAATAATACTTAGATGCAGGAGAGATTATTAGGTCTAAGAAGACAACAGTTCTATCTTGCAAGAAGTGGATTCATGCATGATGAAAAAAATTAAGCATGATTAGCCCAGTCCCAGGGTAATGAGGAAGAAGAGGAATGAGTCCTAGAGAAAAATTAATCCTCTACAGGCCAGATAGACTTCATCTACATGTAATTGTTTATGAAAGGTCCACCATACTGAGTGGTTCTTTGTAGCTGGGGCATGTCACATGGACAATAATCCAGGAGGACTTCGTAGGTGCCATATTTTGGTTACAAAAGCTAGATGAAAAAGTAGCATTGACAGGCATAGAGGGCAAAAGCAGGGTCTAGTGACCTGAAGTGAACAGTTTACGGAAGTTGAAAAGAGATCTGGTATTTCTTCTGGGTGGCATACAAGGATTCTCTGATTCTCAGTAAACATCTCATGGTTTTGCAGTTCAGTTACATGTATTCACTATTTAAAGAGGCTGCATTAAAAAAAACCACATATCCAACTTGAGAATAATAAAAAAAACTAGCTCAAAACAGCAAATTTACTTGTGGAATTACTCAAATAATATAGTTGTGAATACTGGCAAGGCACTGTTCATTAGCTATACATATTTGCCCTAAATTTGGAAGCTGTTTTCAGCATCCAGCATACTTAAAAATTCAGAATTCTGTTATAAGCTGGTGAGTTAATACCTGTCTAGGTTCTTGGTGAACAGCTTGAATGTCTCTTAATTTCCCTTTTACTATCTAAAACAAGTCTGCATGAGACATAAGAGAATGCAGAGCAGAATGTTTTCATCTTGTAGAAGAGTATCTGTTTTACGGCAATAGAGCTAAAAAACTCCTAGGCCTGTAACACAACAATTTTTTTCTTGGAAAGGAAGTAAAGTACCAAGATTCATCAGAGCAGATAAAATTAGGGCAGAATAAATAAAAATTATTTGTAATCAGATAGGTTATTAATACTTATTTTAGAATACTAAAATTGATCCAAGAACTACGCAAAGAAATACGAGGGTATTGCAAGAAATTATTCTATCATTCAGTTTCAGAGAACTTCAGGTTAATAAAATTTTCATATGATCTGTTCTTCTTGGACTGGTTCTAGTTATTAAGATCTCACATCAATAAAATTCCATAAGATTAGGTTTTAGAAGTAGATTCTTTATTCTAGTAAATTTCCTAGAAACCAGAGCATCTCATGCCACAAAGTAAAGGATAATTTTTATAAATTTAAATGCAAGTGTGGAATTACAAGTGTGTAAGCCTAAGAAGAACTACAAGTGCTTTATGCAAATGAACTTTTTCCCTCCTGTAAAATCCCATTAAGTCTACCATGTGCCTTCATAATATCATGTCTAGTATTAGTAGAAAGTGAATATCAAGCTAGATGTGAGTTTTATAAAATACATATACAGGAGAAACTCTCACAAGATTTGTAAGTCACTAATAGAGGGCCATTTGAAATAGAATAATAGTCTTCATGGGTTAATAAAACAACAAAAATCTTCAGGAAGGATGATATCCCCAGGCTCTATTTGTGGTCCATATGCGAGTAAGAAAGTGGGAGTAAGCTGCAAACGTACTTAAACATATTAGTTTCCCAAAGGCGGGGGGGGGAACAAAACAAACACAAAAAAACCAGACTAAATATGGTAAAACCAGAAACAAGATTCAATTTTAAGGGATAAAAAACTGAAAATGCAGATTAGACAAAGATTTCTATTCTCTAATAACCTGTGGAGAGTAAAAAGGAGCAAGACCTCTTCCTCCTCTGGCATCTCCCATGATTCCTCTGCCATTTTCCCTCCAGACTTCATGATCTAACTCACAAACTTAGGGTAAGTTTTCAGGTTTTGTACAAGAAAATTCTTGTAGCCAACAGCAACAAAAGTGAAGTTCCCACAATGGCAATTACAGCCAACGACTTTGAAGAAGCAGCTGGTAGTGAAAGGCAGGGAGGGGTCACAGGGAGGATCCAGGGAACTACAGGCCTGTCAGTCTGACCTCAGTGCCAGGGTGTTGGAATGCTGAAGGACTTTCTCTTGGAAAACAGCCATGTGAACAATCCAACCTGCAAGCTGATGCACTAAGGAGTAGCAGACCAAGAATGACTAAGAAGTGGGACCCCTGAGAAAATTAAGGGAGTACCAGCCTGGATACCTCCCTGATGTGATAAGAGAAATTCTGCACTTGTGTATACATGGCATACGTGCGAAACTGTACTAACGAGCAATTATTCTTGTTGACAATACTAAACCATCAGACAATTAGTGTATTCACGTGGACACATGATATTAACCAATACTAAAGATAAGATTTACATACTGGTTGGGTGTACTATTGCCTTTTCTATAAAAGCTTCTGATGCTCTATAATAAATGATTCATTCACTGACCATTTTGGTCCCTGCATTTGTCTCCTGATCTCCTGTCAGTACAAGGGAACATCATGGAAGAGGTGATCTTGAGTGCTATCATGAAGCACTTGCAAGAGAACCAGGTGATCAGACCCAGTCAACATGGGTTCACAAAAGGCAGATCTTACCAAAATAACCTGATCATCTTCTATGACAAACTGACTCAACTACTGGATGAGGGAAAGGCTGTGGATATGGTCTTGTACTTCAGCAAAGCCTTTGACACAGTTTCTCACAGCATTCTGCTACATAAACTGTCAGCCTCTGTCCTGGACAGGCGCACACTCTCCTGGGTGGAAAACTGGTTGGATGGCGGGGCCAAGAGAGTGGTGGTAAATGGAGTCAACTCCAGCTGGAGGCCAGTGACAAGTAGGGTTTCCCAGAGCTCAGTGCTGGGTCCAATGTGCTGTTCAATGTCTTTATCAAGGTGTTTAAGGCATGGGTAGACAAGGTGTTGAGGGGCATGATTTAGTGTTTGATAGGAACGGTTGGACTCAATGATCTGGTGGGTCTCTTTTCAACCTGGTTGTTTCTATGATTTTTGGCTTTTTCATGAACAACCTTCCTTAGTTTAACTGTAAAGCTGTTAAAACTTCCTTTGGTGTTCTTATCTGCTCATGGCTTCAATCCATAACCTAGTCACTTATTTTTCCCTAAACCACAACTCTGTCATTAAATATTAAATAAGCATTTGTTGTGTTTTGTTTTGTGTTTCCCTCCACTCACTGTGACCACTTACTAATGTTATTCGTAATTTTCTTAGGCAAATAAGGCCACAGAGTGAAAGCAATTCTAATAAACTATGACTAAGAAAATACAGAGAAAGGACAAAGAATAAAATCTCTGATGCAGAAATATAACTGCACCTGAAAAGAAAAAAAAAACATTTCTTTTTCCAAATATGTGAATACTTTAGATTTTAGAAAATAACTTGTAAATATTTTGGGGGCTTCTCCCATAATCATCAGCAAGTACATCTCCTTTTTAATGAATCTGATATTTTGAAAGATGTCCTGAAAAAATAGTTAGTTTACATGAAAGTTTGTAACCATCATTTTGTCAACTGGATTCTTCAATCAAATTCCTATTCTGTTCTATGCTATAAATACAGATAATAAAGGACATGTCTGCGTAAGTGTATGCTAGATCTTAAAGACCAGAAGTAATAGCAAAAAGTAAATAAATGTGTGTGATACAAAGGAAAGATGCAACATCCATGAAAAGCTTATTTCTGCTATGCTGAACTGCAAAAAAAGTGAATCATCATCTGTTTAGTCTTGAATAGAAAATGTACTTTAGTCCTAAGATTAACTGCAAATTTCAGAATATCACAGATGAAAACATTTTGGTAGACCAATAAACACATTCTTGGACCTTATGCTGTAGTTACTTTTAGCAATTTTGCTTTAGAAAGAAGCAGCAATTTGTTTACAAATATTTAGTAGGTCAAGTATGATGAATACTTTGGAAGACTTTGTGTACAACATTTTAATACTAAACTAAACATTTGTCCTAATCTTATTCTAAATAAATGCATAAAGGTGACATAATTCTTCAGAATTAACCTTTGATTAAATACAAGTACTCACAGTAGAAAAAGAGTAGCTCTCCCTCAGCTCATCTTCCTTGCCTAAAGATTTAGTAGCTTTTTATTTAATTTATTTGTTTAGACTTCAAGTTACAGTCAATTTCAAGCTTTTCTGTATAAAAAGTTACCAAGGAGTAGCCCCTGTGCTTCGGCATTAAAAAAGTAAAGCAAGAAGAGAATTATATCCTCAAATCCTTAGGTGTCAGAAGTGGCTTATAGTGTATTCCTCCTTGGGCTACCACAGATGTCTTCACAGGTGTCTCCACACCTGGCTGTATGCATCACAGTGAATATTTCTGAAAGGAATTTACCACATTTAAAGGAAACTCGCACCATATAACAATCACACAGAGGCCACTGAAATTGTCAGGGAGTGGGGTCAGGAGTTATTAAGTGGCACAGATTAGGTGCTTTTTTCAGAGCAGGCCAGAAATTGAGTGCAGAAGAATAGTACTACTACCAAGTTCTTCTAAGGCGGTTATAAATACCACTTTTTTTCCCCAAACATCAATAGAAGAAATTCAGATAAATCTCTGAAGTTATCTTCTTCCACTTCTCCTCATTTTATTTTCTAATACACTTACATTAATACAGCTATGGGCATGCATTTTTCCAAGAAATAAAATACAGAGGCTCATTAATAGTCTCATCTTTCCTTCCATTGCTGATGAAGTTAGGGTGTGTGTGCAAGTTACCTTAGTGCACAAGCATATGTGAAAACTTATTCTAGTTCTTAGAAGTCTGATTACATAGCTGGCATGCAGTGAAAGCTAATTAGAGGATCCTTTCCATTAGATGAATCCTGTAGTGTGGCTGACAACAGTCTGAAATCAGAAGTAGAGAGATGGACTTCCAGAAGCTTATTCTACAGATAATGAGAATCTGTGGCTCATAATGGAGAGGAGTACTAAAAATACTGAAGAAATTAAAGAAAGGAGACATTAACTATGAACTCTGTGGCTTTTCTCAGTAAGTGTCAAAACCTCAAAGCTACTGAAACATTGGTTTTCACATTTAATATTTACAATGCCATGATAGAAACAATGAGATAATTATGGCACTTCTGCTACCAAGGCCATGACTCACAAAAGCCAAGCATGAAGTCTATCATTCTGCTAGAAGTGGAAAGGGGAAGAGAAGAGAAATGTAAGCTTTTTATTTTGAGATGTTCTCCACAGAAACAGAATATTTGTTTCCAACACAAAGCAGTTGGTATCTCATGCAACTGAATTACTGTGGACAGTTTTTACTCCCCCCACACCAGATTTTTTTCCTCCCTTCATGGTTTGAATGACTGACTCAAAAGATCAATACAATATGCAAGAAGAGCACATAGGAAGGGCACAGTCAAGATCTCAGTTTGTGAAATTCCACATTTCTTGAGTCTGTGATACTGTAGTCTTTATGAAAAATAATTATTTACTTGTTCATTTGCTGAAGTTAGCCATGACATACTGAATTACTATAAAGTTTAATAGGGCATCTATGCTACAGATGTCATTTGGCAAGACAGATCAAACAAAGTATTAGGAGCACTATAAATGAAATGGATACTTTACATTCATCATAATTAAAAAAAAAATAGTCTATGTGCTAATTTAACAACAGTCTGAAATAATCTGTTTTTCAGAATGTGCTGTGACAAGTCAGTAGGAAATAAAATCTTCCCTTCTATATTGTCTGAAAGACTTCACAGAAAGAAAATAGTAAAACTTACTACTTGTAAATTCAAGGTGATCAAGTCTCTCTCCTTATTTCAATTGCTATCATAGAAATTATAAAGTGCACTAGTAGGCTGAAAGATCCATGAAGAAACTCCTCAGTGACACTAGGTGCTGGTAAACCATCAGAGTATACAAAGTACCACTTCTGGGCAATGTGACTCAAGAGAAATATGGACTAGTTCAGATTGCAGGGGGAAAGAATTTTAAGAAGAGTTGCCCACATGATCAAGGCTTAAAGGAAATGGCATTATTTGATCTATCAAAGACTGAAGGAAAATATGATAACAGCTTTTCTATCTTTTACGTATTAAAGTATCAAGCAGGAGAGAATAAATGCTTCTTAATATACCCTGAAGAGAAGCAGTAGTGGGTTTAACTGCAACAAGGAATTTTCAGGTGAAGCACATAGCACTAAAGATAAGTACTGGAAGAGATTGCCTGGTGAGACAGCAGAATTTGCATTGTTGTATTTAGAACAATTTAGATAAATACGTATCAGGAATAACATAGGAATACCGAATTCTTCTTAGGTACTGAAAGTGACACATAATGTCTTTAAGATTTCTTCCAAGGTTTTTTTTGCAGGATTTCTGTAAGGATTCTTTGCTATCTGGCCTTCTCAGACCACAGAAATCTTCCTGCATGGAAGCACAAGAGGTTGTCACTGTTATCCATATGAGAAACTAACGATTGACTCAAGCCATGCCATGCTGAGGTGTAAGATGTTTGTTGACAAGTCAGTACTATTACTGGAAAATCCTTTGAGACTTTTGTGATAAGGCAAGATGTAGAAGCTTGAATTTATGGACAGTATTGTCCAATTGTGAATGCGGGCTTGCTGTGTGGTTATCATTGTTATATCATTATTTTTCCTCAAATTATCTTAGCCCCATTTCAGACCACTAATCCTCATTTATAAGGCAATTTATTTCAAAAAGTCTTTATATTAGTAACATTCATTCCATGTGGTCAACTGGATGGGTTTTTGTTGGTATTGATATTGAGACATATAGATACAATTAATTTTGTCATGTGCAAAGATAACATTTGCAACACTGGATCACAAACAGAATGCAACTAAGACTCACATAAATGCTCTTCAAAGTCACAATTACTCCTCATATTATCATTTTGTTGGTACTCTACACAGAATATCTATAATTATTTTTAAATTCTGTCTTTATCTTCACAGGCCTTCATTGCTTGAAACCAGGATAATTGGACTAGGAGATAATTTTCTAAGGAGCATACATGAAAAAAGAAGTTAAATCTTCCTTAAAAAACCCCAGAACGTAGCGAATCCCACTATTCTTCAAGTGCAAGTTTCCTTTCCTCACTTGGTAATTAAAAACACATAAATAGTGATAAATATATTTTAAAAAGAAATAAGCTGAAATATTTCTGTAGAAACACCTTGCATACTTTTTAGCTATAAAGACAATGGCAGAATTACACGAATGCCAGCTGTTTACTTGTGCTACTTAATGCATAGTTGGAAAAAGCTAAGTTAGTATCTAATCAGGTTGGAGAACTTAAATAATATTTTAAAATCCTGGCCATAGTTTTGAATTCTGCTTTGTGCATTGTTGAAAAGATTCAGAACTGATTAATCAGTCTCCACATACTCCAAGCTCCTGAAAAGCACTATGAGGAAATTTTACTAATATTTTCATAAGAAGAACTAACTTTGAAAAGGAACCGTACAACAAGGCATATTCACATGTCAAGGAAGTTGAACAAATGAAAGTCTTGGGTTCTTTAACCTTTGGTTGAAAGAATGTCTGGAGCTTTTATCTTTAATAGAGAGATCAAGTAAGAAGCAGCTTCCAGTTTTATTGCATGTTAATTATATTTCAAGAGTTCAAGACAAAAGTTATCAAACTGGAACAGGTTACAAGAAGGTCTACTCAGAAGACTCACAGAGTACCTATACATATAGATCACCAAGAACATCTTAACATCACGCATGAACTGCGATGGCTTAAAGGAAGTTACATTAGCTAAAAGAAATCACTTTTCTGTGGAGTAACTTAGCTCAGATAGAACATATCACTGTTGTGGCAACAGTGCTTCTAGTAACCCAAACTACCTCACAGCAATCTAGCTTGAGCATTTCTACATGGTACTATTTTACGCCACGCAAACCTACCTTAAATGAGCATGAATCACGTAGCCTAGCAACAGGAAACAGGAGAGGACATTGTTCTTTAAAGCAGAAGTTAAAGGAAGATTAATAAAAAAGAAAATCTATAGCCAACATGATCAACACACCGAAGACAAAGGAACATGACAGGCAAAAGGACAGAAAAAAAGAAGGCATATTGCTTGTGGAAAAGTTCCAGAAGTTTAACAAGTATTTTGAAGGTTGGTCTTAACCATCAGAAGGAGAACAGCCTTTCAGCAAAAATGGAGGGGAGCAGACAAAAACGTTAGCAATTTTAGATGATGACTCCAAATGAATTGGTTTAAGAATTTGAATAGAAATAGAAGTTTTAGCACACTGACTGCACATCTGCTAAAGTCTTACTTATAGAGGTCAAGCAGTGATGGGCTAGCCGTGTGGTAAGAATAGATAAAATATGAATGCAAAAGCAGGTTCTATTGGATGAGACAAAACACAGAGATGGGTCAGAACTGAAACGCATTACCCACAAACTGCTTCAAAGATGACCCAAACCCCACATTTCACTCTTTCCTGTAGTGCCATGGACACAAACAAAAATACAGGAGAGGTTGTCTGAACATCAGGAAAACATTTTGTTGCAAGGATGACACACTGGCACGGAATAGGCAGTCAGATATACTACTACTAGTGGCTGTTCATATATTTACCTGACATGAAGGGAATTTTTAGGCCCATACTCATAGCTGAGCTTGAGCTGTCACTCACAGAACTCACAGACCATTTAAACTACTTATCTTCCCTAACTACTCTTTGAAGTTTTAGAAGGATTTTTTGAGCCTACTCACTCCTTTCACATGCAACATAGATTGTAAGACCTGCAAGGCAACTGAAATTTTAGCAGTGATTGGAAATGATCACTCCATAAATTACCAGGCTGGATAATTTCTCCATCACTTTTGAGAACTGATCATTTAAGTCCTCCACCACAGAAAGGGGCTGCGGTGATAAAGATGAGGAAGGAAGGTTCTGACAAATACCATTCTAGATGGAGGAAATTCATGCCACTATAACCTGTGAGGAAAAATAGGGATCTACCTTCAATAGATATCCTCAGCTTAAGAGACTCTGGCTTATAGCGAAGAATGAGAAGTGATTGTAATTATAAGGTATGATGTTACCAATTATTGGTATCTATACTATTTTCCCTAACCTGCTGGGGGACTTTAGGTTGAGCTCATGAAGAAAACTGCAAATCAGACACCTCTGAAAAAAGACTTCCTTTATCGCTAGTGTAATGTGCATCAATTTTTACAGGTTTTTGTCTAATTTTTTTTGTCTAAGAATTGTCCTTAAAGCTCATAACTTCCATTTTCCAATTCTCATAGTACTTAGTTACCATAAATAAAGTATAATTTCATAGTTTCTTGTAACCACTAGAGGAAAACCCAAACTATCAAAAATCCCACCCAAAACAGTCTAAGATATTTAATACATCACTACACATCAAACTTTATCCTGCCAAATTGATGGAGGAACGGGTTCATCACTTCACGAATCAATGTGATTCCAGTGAGCTAGTTTATTGAAGTCCACAACAGATTCTTATACCTTACGTGATTAATACAGTCTGTTGTTTAGCAAGCAGATTCAACAATCTTCCTTTAGCAACAAGCAATCAATTAGTTACATGAATCTTTTGCTTTCCCATGAGAAACAGCTATGTGAGCATTCTAGCTCAACAGATTACAAAGTTACAACTCAAGGTCTACCAAAGAAAAGTTACCAATGAGAAACAAGAGAAGCATTACAGCACAACAATCCCTTAATGTTGTAAAAGAAGCTTTGAGCCTGTGTAAGCCTTTGTATTTGTGGTGGGTACGTGCAAAGCTATGCATAAAAAGCTGGAAAACCTTAGGTCTTTATTTCATTTAGCATAAGTTGTTCAGTGCTTGGAGATGCTCACAAAATGGTCTTTGGTCTGTAACCACCCATCATCAAATATCTTAATTTACCATGGTGTTAAGTGCATTTTCAGAGAATTCACTAATTTTAATGCAAGTTCAGGGTACTACTACACTGCCAAATAGGGACAAATTAAATGTCACCATTGAGTTTTCCTACCTTCATTTTCACTATGTTAACTAATACATGCTTATGACAATTTTCACTTGAACAAAGTCCAACAATAACTTAAGAAGAAATGAAGAGTTACAGGTAAAATGGAGGGATTCCTCCTTCATCAGAGAGGTTTCCCTCCATCTCCTACATACTAAAGCTGGCACTTCACAAAATGACAGATGAATTTTATGAGGATTGATTCACACCAGTCTCTGAAGAGTAATTAAGTTCCATAAAGGCCTGTCAATATCATTTGGTGTCAGCTGTCACTTTATATCATGTCTAAAAGGTACAGGTGCACACAGAGATGGACACAAAACACAAGGACAGAAGGTACTGTTTCAGCTTGGAGAAGGAGCTGTTATCAAATGCTTTAACAGGACTGAAGCCATCACCTCACCTTAGAGATGGTTGTGAACACCTGAATGACCCCTAAAAGCAGGTCCTCAATCAGTGGCCAGAAGAAACAAGTAGTCACCAAATGGGAGTGTATTACAGATTACTCTCCTCTTGTCAAAAGACACGCATCCCACGCTCCCCTGCCTGCAGGACCAAACCTCATAGCTCTTTTTAAGCCACTGTAAGAAGATAAGAAGACACTTAAAAGTAGACATTGCCCTTTTTTTCCCCTCAAGTGAGGTTTGACACAGGTACCTGTATGACAGGAGCCACAGGCCTGATTTCACCCTCCAAACTTTTAGACCAGTTATCCCATCTCCTAGTTAAAGTGTTTCAAATGAGAAGCCTGCGGATAAAAAGAACCCACAGCAACAATCCTTTCAAAAATGTGTTTTGAAAGCAACAAGAGCATTACCTTTAGAATATATTCTGTTATAAAGCTTACATGAATTAAAATGGATGCTGCACACCTCTAGCTTGCTTTACCACCTCTAACAACACTAAGCACAGAGAGATGAAAGTCAACTGACAGCCTTTCTTTTATAGCACTTTTAACCAATTAACTAATTAACCAATTACAGAGAGCTAGAGTCAAGGGCTTTTCTGGAGAAGCCTGCCTGTGAAAGTGCTTCACCCTTCCCCTGAGTTGTAATTCACACCTTGCCTGATTAATCCAGATGTAGCAGAAGTTTATGAGTTGCTCCTCCATTACGACTGCATAGCCTACTGGGACACATGTGCCCTTTAAGGAGCTAAGAAATATGCAGTTAAACTAACAGAAAAGACTACAGCTTCTGGCAGTAAGCCTCGTGAAAGGATGCTATGAGAAGAGAGGATTTACTAAGACAGATAAGTAGTCCTTGCATGTGAAAACTTATTAAGACCTCTAGGATGCATAGAGCAGACTGTTTGAAAAATAGTGGGTGCCTGAGTATGGTGTTGGGATTTTTTTGTTATGTTTGAACTTTCAGCAGAGGAGGTGTGTGCTGACAAAGAATAGCTGATAGATAAAAGACTTTAGTATGCAGAGGACGATCCAAGAGAAAAGCTGAGATTAGGTTTTAGCTTTTGGAGAAAGGCAGGATGGCTTTATGAAATTTGGCAGAAGTTGGGGAGATGAGGTTTTCTTTTCATGAGCTGCTAGATGGCTCACTCTTAGTAATTGTTATGATGGACAGAAGCTTAATACTCTTGAAATCCTGCTATTAAGTGCCTAACTCTCTTATGCCATTTTTTTTTTACTTTCACACTTCAGAACAGATCTTCTGACCAAATTGTGATTGGGCCCAGATGCATAATCAGAATTAGAATTACTTTATTATGTATGATATTCATCTCATAATGAAACATTACTCATCATTTTATATTCTTATGCTCTTATCAATGGTCTAGAAAAGAAAGGTTTATCTACATTATGTCCATTGCATTTAGTCTGTAGTTCTTGAGCTTTCCTTTGCAGATCACTGCAGGCAGAGAGAGTATTTCTTTGGTTTTTTTAAGGAAATAATTGGTCTGTATATAGTGAAGATTTTTTTAGGAGTTATACCTCAGCAATGACTTTTAGGAGTTTTTAGGTGATTTCATGACCAATTAAACTGAAACCCCTACACAATTTCTCTTTTTCTTGTGCTTGGAATACCAGCTCCACATCTGTTGCTAGTAACTTTAGAGTGATTATTCAGCTGTGACCACAATTTGCAGACAGTAGCAAGTAAAATAACGGAGGCTAAAGTTAAATGAAAAATAGAGGATTGGGCTGTGAGATTTTCAGGCAATGGGAGAGATTTGTTATTGGTAATTGCAAAGCCTTGTGGCCAGGAAAATAAAAATGCATATACAGAAAGAAACTGGTATCTTAATTAATGTAAATTAAAAATTTACAAAGGAATATTTTTCTTTTGTTTTATTTCAGAAAGGTTTTCAAATCCAATACAATTTCTCAAAAATAAGTAAACATTCTTCTGCCCATTACAAAATCTACAGGGGGGAAATCTACATTAAGTCTTGAAACCTTCATTATGATATTATCTATTCTAAGAACATTCTAAATTATCATTATAATGAGCATTAGCATGTTTTATAGCATGATCATTTGTTTTTCCTCCTTCTGGAATGTTAATCATAGATTAAATTTACTGTAAAGCAATCAAAAAATTTCTTTATTTTAGGTTTAAACACACAGTGTTGTCATGTGTAATAAATGCAATATAAAAATATTTATTGTTGACAGTTCTTTCAATAGTAATGGAAAATCCTTGAAGTTCATAGAAATACTACTTTGAACACAACCTGCATTTTTTCTTAAAATTTAAAATAAATTGCTCTGGCATGGAGTCCCTTCTACAGAGTACAGTCCTTTGTGAACTGATCCAACATGGGTCTTTCCCATGGGTTCTCTCCATAGGGTACAGTCCATCAGGAACAAACTGCACCAGTGTGGTTCCTCCACAGGCTGAAGTTCTGGCCAGAAAACCTGCTCCTGTGTGGGCACCTCTCCTGTCAGGAGCCTGATTCTCCTGAAGTCTTCCACAAACTGCAGCTTCCTCCAAGGCTTTTCCACCTGCTCCATCATGAGGTTCTCCACGGGCTGGATATTTGCTTTGCCATGGTTTTCTCCAGTGGCTGAAGAAAATAACTGCTCTGGCATGGAGTCCTCAAGGGCTGCAGGGCAAATGCCTGCTCTTAGATCTGCAGCACCTCCTCCTCATTCTTTCACCTTAGGGCCGCTCCTCACGCTTTTCCCCGACTTCTCACTGATGGGCAACACTTATCCCTTTCTTACACAGGCTATCCCTGAGATGCCACCATCTTGGCTGTGGGGCTCAGCTATGCCTGGCAGTGGCTCCACTACAGCAAGCTGGATCTCTCCATGTCTGGGATACAGAAAATATGTAAAGGAAAAAGATATTATAGAAAACTTCAATTCCACAGACCTTGTTCACATAAAATGCTGAGGTTCAGCTTTCAGGTTTTTAATAAAACAGTTGAATGTTATAAAAATAGATGTTTTCCTTGTAAAATTAAAAAAATATAAAATATTTTTAACCATATTTTTATCATATTGGGGTTTTCCACATTCATTTTGATAGAAAAGTACTTCCCTGGTGCTACAGTCTGACTCCAAATTACAATGCAGCTTCAGCTAAGTAATTGGAAATAAATTCCTAAAGCATATTGATGACAAATTGATGATAGGCAAGTAACAAGAATAACCTGAAATACTTTGGAGAAAAAATCTGCACATTGTGGTCGTACCAATGGAAAACAAGCTTTGTTCTAGGCTTCTGAACAATTTTTAAATACTTATTTCAGAGACCAGAATAATTTATGCTGAGAATGTTTATGATATTCCTATTAGGTGGATCAAATGGCCTTATGAGGAACAGCTGAGAGAGCTGGGGTTGTTTAGCCTGGAGAAGAGGAGGCTGAGAGGAGACCTCATTGCTTTCTATAACTGCCTGAGGGGAGGTTGTGGAGAGGAGGGTGCTGGCCTCTTCNCTGTGATTCTATGATTAAATTGTGTAAATATGTGTGATAACCTAGCTCTTTTCTATAGTGATGAGAAAATCAAGTGTGAATAATTTGGATTTGACAATATGTTGAAAGACAGCCCTATAAATTCTGTTGGAAGTCAATAATGAAACAAAAGAGCTGATCACTGAATGTGTTATAGTATGATGAATGGATCGGATATTAATGCTAAAAAGCATTATATATAGGATATGCACAAAGTTCCCAAAAGATAGAGTTGAAAGGAAAACAGTTTTCATCTTGCATCTGCCTTATAATTTTCTATTCTATGAATATTTTTTTCATAGTGTCAGAAAGACTATGAGAACTATTTCCATCAATGATCTGATGAAAATACAGAAGTAAATGCTACCTCCCAGGTTTTGCTCACTTGCAGATATCCAGCTGCAGATGAGAAGTCATTGTACAAAAGAATATAAATGGCTGGACCTTGAGAATTGACAGCTTTATGTAAAGACAGAACCCTAGCTGTCTCCAAAGCTCATATCTCAGGGTCCAAGCAGTAAAAGTATGGAGTGTTTCGTAAATTTAAATCTGAAATGGGAATTATGTGAAAAAAAAGAAAAAAAAAAAGGAAAAATGTGATTTCTATAAGCCATTTTCTTGCCTTAGAAAGAGATTTGGAAATAACAGGATGAGACAAGAGGAAAAGTCAATGCTTCTTTGCTTAAAAATCTAACAGAGACAAAAATCTTAGCCATTGTGTATAAATGCTATGTTTGTCCAGATCTGTGCAAACCCTTTCATTTCTCAGTAATGAAACAATACAGAGAAAGAAAGGTTTCCACAGCCAACTAGCTAATTTGAGTGATCTGAAGACTTCATATAATGCAGTTTGAATTTCTTCATACTTCAGTGTGTCATCATTTGTCAGTGAATACACTGAGAAGAAAGCAAAAGACAGCCAGAGAAGCAGACATGACAATGTGCTCTGGAAAAGGAACGAAGGGGTACAATTAGGTAGGATTCAGAGGCTGTTAGTAGAGGCAGCAAGGCAAATTAGTAGTGTGAAAAGATGTTCTATTAGTCCCTAGTGAACAGTTCTGCAATTATTTTTTTTTCTCTTTATGGCAGATTCCTCTCACCCCCTGCCTTATTAATTTTGCCATAGTATTAACTGAATGAAAGCTCTGTCAAGGTTACACCTAATAAGGCTGGTGCTTTCGCTCTCCATTATATGTGTAGTGACTTTGAAATGTCCAGAATCAATAGGTCTCATTAGTACAGTATTGGTAGGTTCTGCCCCACCTGGACACTGCAATTAGATTGATTCTATAGCTCACACATAAAGACATGGTGGAGGACAGGAAGATTGCATGTATTTCTCTTTTCCTATTCAGAGAAAACTTTGTAGGTAGAAAAAGATGAGAAACCTCACTGTTTCCTTAGCCTTACATTTAAAAAATAAGGTGGAAATATAAGGAATACATGTTGGTAAATGATCATTTTTATTGCTCTATAAAACTCAGTATCTTGTGACTTTTCCTGTGACAATGCAAATCACTAGGGAGATGCTTGCTTATATTACTAGCTTCATGATTCAATCTAAGTAGGAAAAAAAGAGGCGGGAAGTAAATTTTTAAATATCTTTGGTTGAAAAATGCAAGTTACTGCAAGATGGCCAAAGTAATGTGTTCCATGTGACTTGAAACAGCTGAATGATCCTGCTGCCTGATAGCCATTACTGAATCTAGGCTGATAGTTCTCTGTTTGAGAAAAATATCTGGTAAGCACCATAGAAGCAAAACTGAATGCCTTGAAATGCTTGGAACATATAGGCAATAGCAAGTAAAAGGAAAAGCTACCGTTTGGGAAATAAATAGCATTGCAAACCTAATGATTAAGACTGAGTGATTAGTTCCTATACTTGCTACAGCCTTATAGAAACAGCACCACAGCCTTTCCTCAAGAAATCCTGTTTTATAAAAAAAGTAAGGAAGCCTAGATCCTGTAATCATATTTAGAAATTCTGTATTCAGTGAATAACATGTGGAATAAGACAGCCAGTGGGAATCAGAACAGGGAACCTGACCCAAGGTCAAACTTGACTCTGTATATATCTCTGAACTTTATAAGAAGTTTATCATATATGTAGAAGCATCAGATATGTGCACCAATAATTTTTAATCAGACAAAGAAGTATCCCAGTTTGTGGGAAACCCTATAATCTTCAACAGGTTACTCATTATGAGTCAGATATTATATTATGATTTGTATTAATTATTTTTAGTGGTATATTAAAGAGATGGTTTAAGATCCCACTATCAAACTGCACATACACGTCTGTATTATCCATTTCCAGTATCTTCATGGATTTTAAAAGATTATCACATGTAATAATTCACAGTTTCAAAGACAAAAGACATAAATCCCCAGCAAATTAAAAAACAAAACCAGTTTCTTATTGTTGGATTGGGGGGAGTAGGGGTTATGATGAGAGTTTTCTAAGGAATGAATGATTTCAAAATGATGACAACACCCAAGGTAAAGCTGACATAGAAAATTCTTTCTGAAAATATTTAGAAATTGAAAAAATATGTTCTATCTCTATTAATTTTGGGGAGTTGTCAATATATAACTTTGCCTAATATTCAATTATAAAATGCTTTAAGCATTTTTTCATCAGTGATATCATCTCAAACATGGAATTGTTTAGGCATTCAATAGAGAATCATTAGTTTTGTTATTCTCTTTTTCCTTTGGAGTCCACAGTTCAGCCACACTACTTTTA
The DNA here is from genome assembly GCA_013389865.1 of Piaya cayana. Lineage (NCBI taxonomy): Eukaryota > Metazoa > Chordata > Aves > Cuculiformes > Coccyzidae > Piaya > Piaya cayana. The sequence goes on along the minus strand of WAAB01020692.1, from coordinate 20,308 downwards.
TTGGATTCTGTTTGAGATGTTACATTAACATAATGACCTATTCATAAAAAGGGTTCAAAAGTCTGAGTTCCTGTTACTCCAGCCCATCTTGATAAAAATTTACTTTCCAGATGACTATGATTTGCAAATTCATCTGTGTTTTTCGTCTACTTCTGATCAGGGCAGAATGCATTTAATAAAATAAATTTTAATGCATATGTTTTGTGTATCCATCTGCACTTCACCCCATGTTAAAGTTCACTTTATTCATTGTCTTTCATCTTGTTATTCCTCCATGTAAGAGTAATCATATTCAAGTGAATGTGAGTTTTTCAAAGGCATAATCATACTTAACTAAAATGCAAATATATCTACTGCGTACCTTTCTTCCACTAATTTTTTAAGTCTATCAGAAAAGCAATCAAGTTTGAGTGGCATGACATATTTTTTTCTTTCCTTTTTGTTTGTATTCATGCAGATTTTTTTTTTAAATTAATCCTTTTCATTACAACACCAAGACAATTAAATATAGTGACACAAGTACTCTATAATAATGAAATGCAGAATTAATACAAAATGTAAGCATTGGAACTTCATCTAAAAATTGTGGGTAGAATTCAAATATTTCATTATACTATACATACATTTGTTTAGGAAAGCAAACTAAATAATTCCATGTATAAAGCAATTACCTAATAACAAAGATGTACTGAGCTGAAAGATGCATTTTTATTCTCATGGTTTTGTTAGTTTGTTCTCCTATTCTAAGCCTCTGAGTTATATCCCCTTTGCACAGACATTATTCTGACATTATCAGATGACAAATGAAAGGGTTTTCCAGGCAAAATGGATGCGTTCTATGCATTTCTTAAAATTTTGTTACACTTATTTTATTACTTTCAAGTGTTTGGCACCACAAAGATTTAAAAACCGGGAGTGATCATTCTGGATAAAGCAGGACACAGATTTTATTCGGTAGTTTTCAGCTAAGGATCTTATTTTTTTAACTCTCCCTGGCAGTTTATTTAGCCTCCAGTGGTCAATACCTTATCTTGCAATAAGTAAGAACTACAGAAGTGTTTCAGTATGAGATAATATTTCCAATTTTTTCCAAACCCTACTTAAAGTTCTTGTGAATATTTTCTTGTTACTGATAGTGCTTTTTAACTCAATGAGTTCACTGTTTGTCATATAAATTCTTGGCCAGGTAATGTTGTTTAAAATAACCATTGAAATAATTAACGTTATTACATGAAGCTTTGACTGTACAAATTTCTTCAGAATGCTGCTACTTAAACATATGTTGTAGCATCCACACATGAAAGTGACTGTTCTGGAGCATTTCTTCTCCTTGTGAGGCCTCATATGAGATCCTGAGCTGCAAAGAGATCTTTGGGTTTATCTTTTGCCTGATTGAAGAACAACAGACTAGTTGGAAGACAGAATTGTGTAGGAGATAAAATGGGAAAAAAGATTAGTAATTTGCAGTTGTCATCCATAGCAACACAATGAGCTGACAGCACCAGAGCTGCAATTGATCTCTCCTTTCACTGGTGAGGACTAACTGTGCTGCTTAAATGTCAGGCATAGTGATCACTGAACAATGCATTAACACTACCTTAATATCTGCATCCTGGTCTTTGCAATTTCAGGTAGGCATCTCCTTACTGGTTACAATTCATAACCATCTACAGAGAGAAAATAAGTGAAATAACTCTTGCATACTGTGAGTTTCTATAGTAATTCAATGTGTGGAAAATTTTATAATGGAGTTTGAGTGTACTTTCCTGCTTTGGATTAAGTTTTGGGGTCTGTTCTGGTAATGGTCCTTAGTGGATTAGGCTGTGAGGAAAGTGTTTTAACAGAACCATTGTTGCTCCCAGCTTACAAAGGACATCATATGAAAGACTGAATACAGTGGTTTAAATTTGATTTATTTGTTTTCTTTACAAGGAAAGCCACTTATCTGAATTCTTGAATAGTACTTGTAATATTTACTAAAAGTGTACCAGAAATAGAAAATCAGATTGGTAAGAAGAGAAAAGCTTAGCTGCAAAACTGTATGTAAGTAGATTAACCACCTCAGCAGTCTTGACTAAATCCCTTTTATTTGAAAATATCTGAATCAGGCTACCACGTGTATGTCTTGGTTTAGATTATTTTTTAACAGATTGTAGAATAGGACAGGTTTCAAACTGAGATAAAGCACTCTTTTTTTTTTTTTAATTTATTTTGAGCAGGAAGTCTGTTCTACCATGGGTGGAAGATAACTGTTAAATTGCTGCAACTAACAAAAATAAACTCAAGCCTTAATCAGAGTTCTTCTGAGAAAAAACAAGAAGCTGAGCTTATATAATGCAGGTGGTTAGACTACATGACCCTAAAATCTCTTCCAACCTAAATTATTGTAAGAATTGATAAAAAAGTATACACTACAGCATTTAGCCCTAGATACCCTAGGCAAGTGTATTCATAGATTTAGACACTGAATATTATACACTTACTTGTTTTACATTTTGAAATACTGACAATTCAAATCAAAACACAGTGGGGGATTTTTTTAAAAATAAATTTTGCATTTAGAACCCCAAATTTGCATATGTAGAAAACTTTATATACACAAATATTATATAAGAATTTTTATTTTCTTTTCCCATACAAAAACCAACACAGCAAACTCTATAAGGTCATATTACACCACCATAGCAAATGAAAAAATCTTCAAAGCAAACATAATGTTGTTTACATTTACTTAGGCCATACACTCCTCAGATGTGATTCAGGGCCGTATTTCTCTCTTTAAACCAAATCACAGTAGAATGGGATTGGAATTCTCAAAATCTTATTGGTTTTTAACACCTTAGTATGGAGATGGTAGGGAACCACCTCATAATTTTTAAATGTTACTGACTCAAACAACCAAAAAAGGTGTTCCCTTTTTTAAATGTGTTCATTAGCCAAATACCTTGGAGGAGTAAAGTATATATATAACAGTCCTGCTGGGAATGGCAGCTTGGTCCATCTGTTAGGAAGGTTATGCAATATCATGAGCCACAAATGAATAAAACTCTGTAAACTTTCCTTAAAGGCTGAGCAGAGGACTTAGAAAGTTTGGACCAGCAGATCTTCTTTTGGATGGCAAAATATTGGTAAATTTATAACGTAGTTCACTAGACACCAAAGGTTGTTTATGTATCTTGATATAACTGCAAGTACAACCACTAACGTTAACTAGGTTGCCAGGGAACAGCAGAGGCCACATGTAGCCATGGGCCATCTGCAGCACCCACCACCCCTGCTGAACCCCAACCCCCTTAACTGGTTGCTTTTTTTTTTTCCTTCTCCTAGCCACCTGCTTTTGCAGTGCCTGGCAGACGAAAGCCAGCAAGGGCTACAGCTCCTTTTGCAGTTGACATGAACTGGGCTGATTTGCAGCATGTCTAAGGAGTTACTGGGAACTGATCATCCCATTGAACATTGCCATACTATTTAAAGAAAATTGGTTTTCAGGCTGTGTGCACATCCCCCTTGAAAGACAGCTGAACGTACATTTAGACCTTGGCCTCAAGTCTGCAGGTGACTGCTTGCACAACTTCAACACTGTAGCACTGTCACAGCAACAGCTAGATTGCATAGGGATGGCAGTAGGCATGTTTTAGGCAGAATCCATGCTTTATCTACTAAATTTCTTGTCTGCTTTGCTGCTGAGCTCACCTACTCTCTCTGTCTAATTTCAGCCTTCCATTTAATTTGACCAGGAGGAGACCCTGCCATCATACACAGTCTCAAGATTACTGTAAAGACCTATCAACGGAGTTCAGAGTCTGCACTGAAAGGAAGCAACTTTCTCCCAGTGGAAATATGAAATCCCTATTTTTCAGAACAGAGAAAGAGGGAGGAAAAACAAATTAAATCAAACACACTACTTTTTACAAGCTTGTCTATCTCTTATATTTTTGTGATAAGATAGCATCTTGGTCTATGTCTGTTTAACATAATGTTTTCAAACATTGCTGATCAGCAAGAAATATGATCTGTATAGAGAAAAAAGGGTCACATATTTTGAAGAACATGAAGTAACACTATATTACACATAAAAACTACGCAGAAAACTTAGAATGGAATACTGAAATAAGAAGTCATTTTATTAACTCTTTGTATTCCTCCTTTAACTGAAATCTGGAATTTGGCTTGAATTTGTACTGTAGTTTAGACCTTAAGACATGGTGATAAATATTCCTTCCAATCTATAATTAGAGTATTTCCGGAATACACAATAGTGATAGAGGCCAAAGACAGAATTTGAATTTGCGTAGTACTTTGTTCACTACAACCATAGACAGGTGGGGGGAAAAAAAAAAAAATGAAAGAAAGAAAGAAAAAGGCATTACATTATTCTAGACTACAAAGCAATATGAAGCATGAAGCTTAGATAGACTCTTATTGCTCTTAAGAGTTATAAATATTTTCAAAATTTAACTCTCAGCGGGATCTTAATTAACAGTTCTGGGGTTTCCTTTGTAGGGAAAACAATATTTTCATGCACTCAATCTTCAAACAAGCAAACATTGACTACTGTATATTTCTCTTTAAATATCAAAGAAATTATTTTATTTTCAAAGTACTGAGATACTGAATTCTGAGACCTTTGAAATTTCTTCCTATACTGAAGGCTTCTCAGCACAGAGCTCTTGAAAATCATGTGGGTGCCAAATGTTTGAAAAATCAATCATTGTGGAATTTTGGAAATACAATTCTAGATAGACAATAAATTTTTTAGAAAAACACCTTATATGATAGATATACATTCATTAGTGACTTAAAATATGAAAAGCAACAACTTCTCTTTTTTGTATCTTAAGAATATAAAATCAAATATTGGAAGTAAAAGAACAGGTGGTAAAATACAATGGACTAAAATAAATGATGAAGATATTCTAGTCATTAATTAACCTTGTCTCAGTTGATAACAATCTCAAGAGTATTTCCTTCTTTCCTGTACACATGCACATCAAAATTACTTGAAGAGAGTTTGAATGAGTTTTGGATAATTTTGTAAGTTCATTATATTCCTGACTAAAAGGTCTTTTATTTAAAAACAGAAAAAAAAAAAAAAGTCAAATTTGGTGTTATATTTCCCCATGGTGTCTGTATTTTCGCATGGTATTTTTAGAATTACTGGTTAGTGTTTCTTAAGGATATACCCTAAAGTGACTGGATTGTCATGTGCCTTGGCTGGCTCAATGTGTACCTCACAAAGTATGTTCGTTCTACAGGCTTGAACTATTCATTGCAGCATATTTCTGCTCAGATATGTGAAAAGCAATATGCAAAGTTAAAAAATCCTTTTCCAAGGTGTCACACACTAGATCCATGAGTTCCACACTCATGTCCAGGGCTCTTTCAACCTGCACGGTGGAAAGACAGGGGGGAATAAGAAGAGAAGAGGGATTCAGGGGGGGAGGGTGTCTCATTTATCTTTGCATCAGTTCAAAGGCTGAGAAGGTCACTCTCAGGGCAAAAATCAAAAGCAATATTTATTCTGACTCCTACAAAAATAAACACACCAAAGAATTTGGGTACACAGATGACATATGGGAGTGCAACTTCCTAAAGTTGCAGGAAAACAGTTCCTGACCTGTTCAGATCACAATCTAATCCCTGAATGCAGACAAGGTCACTTGTATCTGATCCAACACACACACTGATACCAGATCAGGAAAACAGTAAGGTAATGGGGGGGGGGGGAGGGGGGAGAGAGAGATATTGAGAGAGAAGGGGAAAAAGAAAGAAAACACCGCATCAATGGGCAGCAGCAGTGACTCAGGAACATGTAGTTGCTGCAGCAGCTTCTCCTAGGGCACTTGGTCCAGGTTGCACCCATCGAAGTGATGGATGAGAGAGTGCCAAGTATCATCTTGCTAGTTCTTTTACAAGGCCAGTCTATGCCCCATACGCACATGGGAAGGGGGTGTCTTGCCACAAGTGAGCAGAAGCTCCTCTGGGAGGGTCCAGCCAGGTGGGTGTGAGGAGGTGGGTGGCAGGCATCGTCTTCCATTGCACCTCCTCCCCTCATACCAGCCGTCTCAGGACCATGAGCTCGGCCAGGTGATGGGGGGTGGTGCTTCCTCCTGCACCTCCCTCCCCAGTGAACCCAGCACCACAGACGATTCTCTTAGGTGATACCCTAAGATCAGTCTTTGGAGAGCATCTACTGCTGTGCCACCTCCATTATTCTTTCCGGGTACCACAAATCATGGGCACAAATGGCCTGTCTTTCCAACCAAATATTTAAGGCAAAGAAAGAAATAAAGTTGGTCTTTACACAAGGTTGCTACCAGACCAAAATTCTGCTTTGCTAAAAATATGTCAGAAAGACGTGATGACAGTTCTTAGTAATTCTGTCTCCCTGTAACTTTGAATATATATGTAAGTACAAATTATAAATGCGTTAACTGAGAATTATCTTGCTACAATAAGAATTTAGGTGCCATATGTACTCTGAAGGAAGTGGAGGATTTGAGGCTTTGAACTAAGTTGTATAAAACCTTACCTCAAATTCTATTCTTAAACTTTTCAGGATCAAGTTATAGATTGTCAAAATTATTTTTAATTAAAGAAACTCACAAATTAATTCCTGTAATTATTACTAGTTCAGTAAATTGTTTAGAAGCTTTAATTATGAACATTCAATATTTAAAATTCAAGCTGAATTGTGATTAAATAGAGTCCTATTTCTGCTCCTGTGCCAGCTGAAAATAACACTTGGAATGAAGGATTTTAGAGTACTGAGAATACACAGGCATAAAAGTTAAAAACTCTCAAGTTCTCAATATTCACATAAAATTCAGTTTCTCCTTTTTTTTAATATTCTTTTTGCAGCTAGGGAATAGTGATGACAGAGGGGAAAAACTGGAGAAATTTGGGAAGAACTGCAAGACATAGGTAAAAGTGAAGGTGAAGGCATGAGATTTCGAGACTGAAAACTAAATACAGGTTGCATATGTGTGTGCTTGTTTGTGCAGTTTCTCTGTGTTATATATTTGTGTTTCTGTACATCTGTGCACACATATTTGTTAACACAAATTTGACTAGTTATTAACTCAGTGAATTTTAACCTAAATTTATTGCTATTAACAAATGCTTTTTGGTTTTCATAGTTTCATCCTTTTCATTCAATTTCATAGAGATTTGTCCAAGGTTAGTGACACACAGCAAAGGGTTGATGTGATGAAACTTCATCCAGAACACATGAAGAAAAGGGCTAAATACTGTATTTTCTAGGACTGCAATGGCAGTATCAAACTCGATATGCTAGCATGGATTGCTTTCTTCTCTCTGATCAGTTACTGTGATGGAGTCAGTGGATGGAGAAAGTACCCTTTTGGTAAAACCTACTGAGGATTAGCCAGAAAGTCTATGATTTACACCCACATACACCTACCAAAGAACTTTAGAAAAGTTTAACTGGAGAGTAATCGTACAGTTCTCATAACAAAAATAAAGTAAAGTAAAAAATAAAATAAAGACCCAATGAATCTTGTTGTATTGTGTAGGGAAATAAAATCCATTTACTTCCCACTGCGTATAAGAAACAAGCCAGTGCAGATTGCTAAGGAATGTCCAATTACACGGGCACCTTTGCCCTTTTTTGAGTCTATATTCTACAAAAAGACAGGGAGACAAGCAGAAAAAGGAAGACTTAATAACATCTCATTCATGATGGTTTTCTGTATTTCATTTCCCAACTAATTAACCTTTTAGTGCAGAAGAAGTTCTACATTAAGAAGTATAGCATAACAATCAAACAACTCACCATTACTGAAAGACTGTTTCTAATTTCCTTTCTTTAGAAAAATCACATCTAAGCTCCATGAAAAGTATTTCTGTACACTTTGTTTTCTTACCCCCTAAAACCACCTTATACGTATGCAGAATTTAAAGTTATAATTATTTTTTAATTTCAATTCCTAGGCTTTTATGTCAAAAATGTTTGCCTGTCAACAGTATGTTATATAGAAGGATGCATTATTTTTTCATATTAAAAGTATACTGAAAAGTATATGAAAGGCATTTATTATGTTCAGACTTGCTACATAAATTTAAATATACATACATAATCTGGTAAGTTTCATTTTAAAGAAATGTTACTTAAAATATACAGAATATATATGCACATATATAGGGTCTCTCCCTTCATATGTGCATACCTACACTCATATACACAATTTGCTTATAAATAAGTGTATATATGTGTATATATGTATAATAAGTATATTTATAGTAAAATTATTTATGAGAAAAATGCATACACATAAAGAGATGTGTAGATATGCTTTGTTTGTCATTCACTGCACAAAGTGAATGAGACAAAGTACTGTATCTACATTGGTCACAGACCACCTAGAAGTCTTTGTACCTGGTCATGCTTGGACAAACTTGGACATTTGACTCATAATATAATCTAACTTAACATATAAGAAAAGTCAGTCTCAAAACTAGCTCCTTCTCAGTGTATTTCTGAAGTGTCTACTCACTGAAAGAGAAATATCTCCTTGGTGAAATGCTTTACTGCTGCTTTCATTTACCTGACAATCTATTTTGAAGACTTCTATAGTGACAGATATTTTAAAAACTCTTTAAGATGAATATACTTCATTTAAAATCAGTCAGCTAAAAACCTATGAAGTGCATCATTTTAATTGTTTGAGAAATTGTAGTCACTATTATACAGGAAGTTGATATAACCAGATATGATTATTAAACGGATAACATGTTATGGTTGAAAAATTCCAGTAGACTTGTTATGCTGAAAACATTTATGGAAATAGATATCTTCCCACACACACACATCTGCATTTTTAGAAATAATACTTCTTTCCCACATTTCAAATGTTACATCTAACAGAAAAGGATATTTATGTGCAAATTTCAAAATAATTGAAATTGTCACTTCACAGCCAAAGGATCTTATTAATGACAAGTAACAAATTGTTCCCAATACCTTTTATTGCTGTATTCCCAAAGTCAAGCTCCTGGGTGCATCATATTGTCCATTTCACTACTGCAAAGGACATAGCTTACACACAACTGACTTATATAGAAAAAAAAAGACAATTTAGATTAGCTGACACTGTTGTTAAGCAATACATGTATCATCATCTGTAGATACTTTTCTCAACTTCTGCTAGAGTCACAAGGATGACTTTGCTGACTTTGGGAACTGAATCAGGACTACAATACCCTTCAGGCAGTAAAGACAGGGGCTGCAGAGTTCTATATGGAAGAACAGCTTCAAACCGCTGTGTTTTTTTAGAGAAGCACTTCTCTAAAAAATCTCTCTCCTTCTGGAAGGGCTTAGGTCTGTCATGAAACACTACAATGCAGAAGCTTGGAGGTTCAAAACAGGCACACAAAAGATGCAGCAGTTTCAAGGCTGTCAGACACAGTGAGAAACTGGATTGACTTCTCTCTTTGTGACAACTATGCTACAACAAAAAGAAAAATAAGAATTCTGTAGGCTTGTGCTATGTCAGTATAGTAGAGGAACATAGTAACAACCCTAGCAGTGGAAGAAGATACTGTCATTATATTACTTTTCCTTCTTCAGATGTACAAGATCACATGGTTAGTAGAAACTCCATAGTAGTTCATTTCATTTCGTGTTGATGCCTAGGAATTTCCTGCCAATTCACTTTGTTATACATTAGCTTTTTTACTCTATGGATTACATTTAGAATACTGGAAGATATGAATCCCACAGTTTGAAGATGCTATCCATATATTCCATCTTTCAAGCAGTGAAGCTCTTTTAATATCTAATGAAACCAGTAGGTACTTAAGCATCTTTCAGGACCTAGCTCTACAATTTCTTAGTAAGAAAAATAAGATGCAAGACTACTGCAAGAAAATAATTGACACTCTAAGGATACAGAGGAAGTACACTGACCATGGAATCTGAGTCTGCTACACTGAAACTTCATAAATGCAAGATTTTATGTCAGTAAAATCAATTTCCAGGTATTATTAACAATCTAGGGGTTTTAATACCTGGTAATGATAATGAGGAGAATGTGTTCTTCTGTTAGAGGTTTCTGTCTAGTTTGGAATGATAACAAAGGGAAATTTTTATTTTAAAAATATAAAACCTGTTAGATTAACTTCTAAATTATTGTGTTATAACTTGCTTTAATTGATTCTCTTATTCAGACATGTTTGAAGTTTGACATCAGAGCCCCAGTGGAAGAATAACCGTAGATTAAAGTACCAGTCGGGCCTATGCGCTACAGCATAAATTCTTCACTTGCCTTGAAACACATATATAAAGCTAAAATTTTAACAAAAAAAGTAAAAAAATCTAGTCAGTACTGTGAAAATATTTAATTCCTTAATGACCAATTTTCAAAGTATATTTTAATGTGTATGAGTGTATACAGACTAATGTTTCTCTTGAGAAGAAAGATTTGCCTCAGTATATGTGGTCCATGTAGTTGGCTTTTTTACTGCCCTTAGGAGACAATATGCCCAACAATATCAAAGGATTACAAATTAACTTTCAAAGAACAGTGGCCTTTTAAATATTATATTCAGTAGCAATTATAAACTTAAACTCTTTTTTGTGAGGAATTTTTTTTCCATCTTTGGAAACACAGTTTGGAACACATCCAAAATGATGAAACAGCTGAGCACAGATGACTTCTAGAACCCTAGACTTCTACTTTTATTGTTTCACTAATCTGTTATGGGGGACCTTTCTGGTTTTGGGAAACCCCAAAATCCTGGATGTCTCAGAGTGATTTGGAGAAGTTAAATATCCTGTTCTTGTCGATACATAAGATAAAAACCTGACATTTTCTTAAGCTCTTCAGAGTTTTCTTTCTGACAGTAACGTAATGAATTCTCTTTTTTTTGTTTTTTTTAGGATGGATCAGAACAAACATTTTTAAGATGCTGGTGCTTCGCATGGAATACAAGCTTGATTAATTTTACCCAGAAGGAACTGTGATGGTTTAAAATGGAGTTACTTATGATTACGAAAGCCTATGGCAACAAATGGACATGTTAACGTGTAGTTTCAAATCTCTGCCTCCACAGTGGAGTAAAGTGAGAAAACACAGAATGCTGGAAAGTGGAATTGTGTCACTGAAACAGGAACATTCTGGAAGGAAAATTATTTCTGAAAATGCCTAATCTACAACAGGAATTCTGAAATTAAATAGGCTTCAAGACTAAGGCAGGTTTAGAATGATACTCATATGGTATCTAGGTGTTGATTAATAAATGACTTGGAAATTACTGAATAAAACTTCTTAGGAAATTCTTATACCAGGACCTCTTGGACTGAAAAACAAACAAACAAGCAAAACGGGAAAAAAAGCAAAAATCAACCAACCAACTAATGAACCAAAGCCACTCAAGCAGTTAATTTAAAGCAAGATTAAGAGTTTAGAAATACTAAAATGGATAATTTTATTATAAACTAGGTCTAAGTATAACTTGAAGTTTCTGGATGATACATTTATCCTCTAGTAGTCCTAAGAGTGGAAGTTTCATAGTATAAAAGGTGTGTGATGTTCTGTTGCAATTGCTTGATGGGCATGCAAGATCTGATTCACCTTTCTACTGCATTTAGGGAAACTTTGAAAGGAATGCAACTATGTAAAGAAGAAAACTCTTTTCCATCCTGTGTCCTTTTGTCCCCGAAGCTTAGTATGTCATTTAGCTCACTGTTCCATTTCACTCCAAGGCCAGTGACTTAACTGGAGCCAAGCCTCACACAGTGAACAGTGATACTAATGAAAGCAAATAACCAATTATATCCAAGAACTGGATTGAACCAGTAACCATTCATTAGCAAAAAAACCCACTTGGAGTATTCATAAATGATGCTCAGAAGAACAAATTGTCATAAGCATTACTATTATGAGTAGAACTAGTTTTAAAAATATCTTTATAATTAAAGCAGAGAAGGGGCAAAGCCAACAAAATCAGGAGACAGATGAGGAAGAGAAGGAGGTGAGAAAGTCAGGAGTTAGTGCTTGGAAGTCAGTTCCCTACAGAAGTGCTAAGTAATGTTAACTCAGAAGAGAATAGGTAAGTAAATGGAGAGGAAAAAGCAACAATAAAATAATAGTCCTTAAACAACTTTGAGTAAATGTGTTTTGCTTCCCTACAGTTTCCGGAATTGTTTGCTACTTAGTCTAATTCTGTGGCATCTTAAACATCAGTTATAAACATTAATGTTTAGGAAGATTATAACTCAAAAATATGGTTATATATTTACATAAATTGCAAATATACGTTTCTATGTAACGTTCTTTATACTGTGTATTTGTGGAATTAAAATTTCAGTTAAGGCTTTCAGCCCAAGGCTCTGGAGACAAAATTCATCCTGTGCTGTGTCAGTATTTTAAGACAAATAGTGGAAACAGAGTCAGATTTTACAGGATCTAACGAATGCCTGTATTCATTTCCCCAGCCACCAGCTTTGTGCACTCCCTTGGGAATCTCATACTGGGGAGACAGCAGGGTAGGCAGCCCTGCACAGAGAAAAGGGTGCAAAGAATACTCGCTGGAAAAGCAAGTCCCTAACTCAGCTGCCAAAACTACCACCTCTATCACATACTTGGGGTTTTGATAAATGAAAAAATCTAACTAAAACTGACTCTATAAGATTCCAGAAAAGTTGCGCACTTGAAAATAGTCACAATTTGTGGAAAGTTAGGTCCTTCTAGTTCTGTCTCATCTTCAAATTTTTCTCAAATTTTCTGTCAAAATGCTTGCAATTTTTTTCCTAGTTTGTGTGCCATCTGTTTAGAGTAGATGATCATCTAGAAAGCATCTTTCATGTTGTGTATTTTAACAGCATGCTCCAGAGAAACTTCATTGAAAGGTGGAAAGGTCATATATGGGAGCAGAGAAAAATAAACTGGTGAGAAAATCACTGTATTTTTTTATTTATACTAATAGTGACTTTTAAAAAGAATTTTAAAGTTGAAAGAATTTTGTGCATAGTTATGAATTAAAACAATTCTGATAATGTTTAAACTGTAACATACATCTTACTCATCATCACTCCAAATTCATTAATTTTAGATGCAGTAATAGCTGTTCGCAGGTCTGTGTGCAAATCCGCTCAATTTTTTATTACTTTAGTTTTTAATGCCAATACAGGCATTCTTTCATTGGAAAGAGGAGTAAAATTGAGTTAAATAACAAGAAATTATTTTAGCCGTCAAATATAGATAGAATCAAATTGCAACAACTTCATCAAATAATTTAGGACCTGTTAAATAATAAAGGGACTCAGTACAATTATAGTATATTCAGATGTGGCCCAATGTGTGTTATTACCCTGTAGCTGTTCCCTTTTCCAAACTGATGGAAAATCTTGACATTTCCCTTTAGTAATAGGTAAGTTGAATTATAAGGCCCTGGGCCCAACAGTTCTAATTTAAATCTGTTTTAAAAACAGTTTAGCAAACTTCCACTTCAACAGAGTCATGGAGAGATTTAATTGTATATGTATATACTAAATTAGACTTGTTCATCCATTAGGAATAGAATAGGTATGTCAGATGACAGCAAATTTTCTAGTGAAGCCAGCAAATCCTATAGGACAAAGTCATGTCAGCATTTTAATGAGACAAGAAACCCTGTCAAGACTCTTTCACCTCCAGGGAAACAGAATGCAAACATTGTACCTATTCTTCTTATGAATAGTTATCAAGTTTAAATTTCTTTTACCTCAGTGAAATCACATTGAGTTAATTATAATTTCATTTCCTGATCCAGAACCATTTAACTTACTCTTATATTAATGCTGATACCCTGCGTATACTTAATCGTATCTATATTTTTCTTTTATGGCAAAACCAAGGATGATCTGCATATCACATGTAAATGCAGTACATGACACTGGGGTTTGTTGTTTTTTTAATTTTTTAATTTTTTTTTTTCAAATCATAATATTTTCATAACTACATGGACAGAATTTTGTTGTTGAAACCTGATGGCTCATGCTTTTTCTCATGCCCTTTCCTTCACATATATTATGCTGCATGTATCTGCATGTTATGTAGGCTGCACAAATGTCTCCAAACCTAAATCCTTGATGAGTGCATCACTAAACATATTGAAAAGAAAATTATATGCTGATGTGGATTGTAAAGTCATACAAAATTCCTCTACAGAGGATTTCTCCTACATAGTGAACCCTAGTAAAAATATTTCACGATATTAAAATTTTAGGAATTAATTTTCAAGTATAGGCACTATAAAAACAGATTACTAGTGTATATTTTTCCCAGGTATGCTTTTTACTCAGTAACAAACCTTCTCTCTTCAATCACTGCCACGGATTTTTTTGCATCTGTTTTTCTCTTGAACGTATATCTGAAAAAAAAGGGTTGGATTCTGATCTCATTTAACCTAGAGGTATCTAGAGCAACCCTACTAAAATCAATGGAGTTTTTCATCTTGTGTCAACCTGTTTCTTTCAAACTATCTCCTAGATGCTGATGGAAAGGTCCTTATTTTTGGTGGGGTTTTTTTAAAATATTTTAAAATATATATCAATTGATTAGGTTTGGAGTAATGAGAAATATCTAGTTTTGATATAATTATTTAAAATAATACAATTGTTCATGTATTAGCAATATGCCTTAAGAGTCATGGTAAAGTACTTCATGTTTAATTTCATGTTGCTCTGGACTAATCTGTTATCTCTACTCAGTGTACACACTATAAAGGTAGCTCAGGTACTGTTAAGGTACCTCTTCACTGTTGCAACCTCTGCTGTGTAGGTACAACCTCTGACAGGTTTCTTGGTTTTGATCTTGTCATATACGAAGCTGAAGGGGCTGCTAAAATTTTCTCAAGGTTTTCAGAACTCTGCGTGGGCTATTTCTCATACATAACATCACGTGGGTGTTTACTGAGCATGACACAGCTTCAAACCATCATTGCCTTTTATCCCCTACGCAGTCTGAAGGCGTTTGACAATGCCTTCCTGATTCAAAAGTGAGAAAAGAGATATCTAGCTATATTCTCTAGGTCTTCAACTACAGATTAATCAATCACTCCAGTACAGCAGTAACTACAATATTCTAATAATTATACTTTACTTTTCCCTACAACAAAGCGAAGAAATTTTCAGCTTTTCATGTTAATCCAAGCAGTAATCTCAACAAAGGCAGATGGTTACAAGACCTGAGTCTGATCTCATACTCATTTTATCCTGTAGTAATGCAAATACTTGTTTCAAATGACTTTTCCAAAATTAAATCCAAGACTAGCTGATTAATTTCTCTTTGTCTTTCCTGTGTTATAACAGAATCTTTACAAGTTAAAAGCACACTGGGTTAAAAGACATGAAAGCGCTGTCTCCTTGTCTTCTAATAATGGATCTGTGGCCAATTGTGAACCACATCATCAAGTACCAACTTTGGACCTGTACTGTCCTGAGGCTTGGCGTGGGATGAGAACCTCCTTAGCCATGTGCTGCGAACCTCCTTAGCCATGTGCTGCACTAAATTCAGACATAGACTTCCTAAAGTTCTTTTCAATAGCTTACTATTTATATTAAGTTGCATAAATTTTATCTTTGAATACATGCATGTGTATGCCTGTAAAATGTTGTATGATGTGGTAGCCCTCAGAACATCTTTCTTTCATAAAAGTTTTATTGTGCTTGAAGTCTTCCTTGGGAATGTTTATTTTCATTGTATCATAAAGCCCATCATGAAGCACAAGCCAAAAAAAAGAAAAAGAGCTGATCAGGCCCAGTCAACACGGGTTCACAAAAGGCAGGTCTTGCCAAACTAACCTGATTGCCTTATATGATAAACTGACTCGACTACTGGATGAGGAAAAGGCTGTGGATGT
>WAAB01020691.1:209060-297520 GCA_013389865.1 Piaya cayana | reverse complement strand
GTCTTTCCAACCTGGTGATTCTAGTGATTCTATGACATACATTAAATTGAAGCATATATTTTGTTAGTGTTTTGTTTCCTTTGCTTAAAGGTGATAGTTTGTGCCTTTGTGCTTGAAGTTTTGTGCAATTAATTTTAAATATTCCCTAAAAGATAGCTTTCAGCTGTCTGAAGTTGGAAAGTTCTTCCTGACAGTGAACAGTTAAAGTAGAAACCAGCTACATCTCACCAAGTCACTTCAAACCGTTGACACTATGTCATGTAGGGTTCAATGAGAAGCTTGTACGGATCAGAAATGAAAGGCCTTTCCATGACTGCCTTTTCACTCCTGATGAAAACCTATTTAAAGGTGAATGCCTCTTCTTGCTCTTTCTTTTTCCCTGAAGAAATTAGGAAATTACTTTATTTCTGCAGTATACGTGAGTTGTTATTAATACTTCTTTCAAAGATAATCAAGATGATGTTTACAGCACATTAAGTTACATTTTAGTATGCAGGATGGTCTTGGTCTTCATGTGCAGGAAAATAACAGATTAAGGAGGCATGATAGAGCAAGAAGAAACTAATGCAGGAAAATAGCACTGGTCAAGGAGGCATGATAGAACAAGAAGAAACTCAGGCCAAAAAAGTTATGCTACTTGAAAAAATCGGATTATTCAGTAAGAACCAGTTGCCTTCTGCAGCACCTACTGTGTTGTTTATAGGCAAGTGGTGTTGTCCAGTTATGCTAAACAAGCTGGGTACTTGCCATTGTCAGCCTGTTGTATTGCACCTTCAGCTTTGTAGACTGTCCCTGTGCAAAAAGGTCCTTGCATTTATTCAGGAAATATTTTGATACCTAAGTCCAATTTCAGTTTGAGACTTATAATTTGGATTCATAAAAACAGCTCTTCCTCTGGATGTATGTGGTTCCTGTCTCTTCCTGCTCATGAGATGGGCTCAGCCTCTCCTCCAGGGTGCAGATTAATTGTGCAGCAGGCAACAGGCACAAGCTGGAACACAAGAAACTTCTGCTAGGTGCTCAGAAAATCATTTTCACCATAGGCGTGTTGAAATACAGGAAAAGATTGTTCAGGAGGTGTGTGGGGTCTATCTTTGAAGATACTCAAAGCTCACCTGGTTAAGGCCTGAGCAGCCTGGTCTGACTGGACGTGCATTGAGTAAGGGTGTTCCTGAATGGACTCCAGTGATCCCTTCTAGTGTAAGTTATCTTACGGTTTAGAACTCTGCTTGCAAGATGCAATTACTGGAATGTATGGTGTATTACATGCCAAGAAAGTCAGTGGTTTTAGCATAGCTACTTCTCTGTGGAAGGGAATAGAGCACAGATCAACTATTTCATTCCTCCAAATTCCTTTTTAGGCCACTTCTAGAGGTAAGTGGCATAAAAATCAGCACGTCATGCAGTACGAGAGCATCTTGAGTATTTGCTTTGTGTCCTCTGTAAAAGAACAATACTTCTCTATGGCTAATCCAAGCTAAAACTGATTGAGTTAGGTTTCTGCTGCTGGGATAATTGGACACTGTTTCAGAAATGCCTGGGAATTTCTTGAGGCCTGTAACACAAGTTACCATACAAAGTTCCCAGTGTGCTGTCCTCTAAACACACAGTCCTCTGTGAAAAAGAATGCTTCAGCCATCCGGAATGATCAGAATAACCCTGCATGTAAATGTGACCTTCTCCCTGCCTTACAGAGCCGCTGTGTCTGGGTCTGCCTGTCACTTTCTTTCATTGATTGAATCTCATAAACAAGCAAGAAATTTGAAAATTCTCCTTCTTTGCCACCCAAACTGTTTTACTTCTTCTGGTCTACCTTAAGATAATGTCCTGTGAAGTGGTTTGTGAGACAGTAGCTGACAATGTAGGCTGAAATGTACAGTGACATTTATGCAAGAACTGGATGTGCAGAGTGGTCTAATTATGTGCAGATATAACTAGTACTTTTTTTTATATATATACTGACATTTTGTAGTTTATCTCATAATTCTGGTAATCAGTTTGATTCTTGTACTGATCTTCAGTGTACTCCTAGTAGCAAATGAATGCAAATCTGAATTAAAAAGCATATGTATATATGATTTCCAAACAGGGAGGTGGTTGAGTCACCTTCCCTGGAGGTGTTTAAGGCACAGGTGGACGAAGTGCTAAGGGGCATGGTTTAGTGGTTGATAGGGATGGTTGGACTCAATGATCCAGTGGGTCTCTTCCAACTTGATTATTCTATGATTCTATGAATCATAAAGAATGATCACTGATAGTTAGTAGTCAGTGTGCTCTGATGCTTACTTCATTTGATTGTATGTTTCCTGCTTTTTTGTTCATTTGTTACATGGTGGCTTACCCTTCATTTTCCTTAATGGAACTCAGTTTGGGGGCTGAACAATGCATAACTTTCTGACAGTGTATTTAACATGATTCTGTTGTCTTTGGCTAGTCAAAGTGGCATAGGTCCTTAAAATAAAATTAAGCATAGCTCCTTCATGATACTGAGATTTTTCCCAACTGTTTCTGGAAAGAGTTTAAATCTATAGATTGGGAGAGAAACATTAACCAAGTTATTTCATTATTGTTTTTTTCTTAATTATTCCGAGAGTTAACGCAGATGGAGACCAAAATTGCAAATGCTGTAGCTGCTTAAAATGCATTTATTCAGTAATGTTTAAGTTACTCTAGTAGTAAATGGGTCACCTAGAAATTAATTTTCCCCTTGTTCCTGGATACTTTGTATATCAAAGCATAGGAAAAAAGAAAACACATATTACCTAAAAAATAACCCAGCATCTGTGTTATCATGTTAGGGAAGTGATAGTGTTTCCTCTCTCTTTTTTCTGAATTTCCATCATCTCCTGTAAGCAATAAAAAACATCTTTCAGCATCTGAACGTTTTTTAATGGATAGAGATAAATCTATTATTGTATTTTGAATTATATTGTGATTCTTAAAAATTCCTAGATCAATCAAACTATTAAGTAGTCATTAGTGGAATTATTTTGACAATCTGAGAATATCAAGTTAGCAATGAAAAGAAGAGAGATGGTTTTGAACAAAACAAAACCCATGGTTACAGTAGTAGTATCTTTCATACTGATAATTTAGATATTATTCAGTTCTGAATTATGGCCACAGAGCTAGGAGAGTAAAAATACTTTGGAAGTGAAACATTAACAAGTTACATGTAGAAATGAAAGGCCTCGCTGCCTTCCGGTTCACAGAGATGAAGAATGTCACTCTGTATTAAATATGAGCTAGGTTTACTTGGTGGATTTCTTCTTGCAGCCTGTTTTGAGGCTCACTTTCATACCCATTTAAATCAATGGGTTTGTTGGTTTTTTTTTTATTATGGAATTTGAATGAGACCCTAAGTGTATATAGAACACTGTGTTGTGCATGTATATATAAATTAATTGTATAATGTTACCAAATGTTTTCAGAGTGCAGATTTCACAAATAACATGTTATGGTTCTAACAAAAAGGTCTTGCTAGTCATTTTTGGAACTCTGATTTGAGACCTCAAAATTCCATATTTTCCCTTTTTGCTTTCATTCTACAGGAGAGAAAAAAGATGATTATTAGTCTTTGTATTTTAACCACTTGTGTCCCCAGAATGCCTTTTGATTTTTTTCTTTTTTGTGTTGTTTTGTTTTTTAAGTCAGGAGTACACACATACAGTAATTTTGAAATGGGGTTTTATACATGGTGGGAGATTCATTCTGGTAGTGGTTCCTCAGAAGGCCGGATAGTTTTAACCTAGTTTTATGTGAGATTCAATAGGATAGACTTATTTTTAAGTAAGTTTTGCTTTGTGAAAAAGTTAACTGTCAGCCTCAGTTTGAACAGACCAAAAGGTAAGTATTACAGTAAGAACAGAAAAAAAAATTACAACGAAGTTTAATATTTTTTCATAGTAACTATTTCTCAATGAGCATATGGGGAATACAGTGTAAAAATAATAATAAATTAAAAGAAAAATTTAGGGAAGAAAATGAAGGAATTACTTTTCTCCTCACACTTTTTATCAAAGGGAATTAAATACTCAGTACTCTTACCAGTAAGATTCTGATTCAAAGACAAGGTGCTAAAAGGTGTGGTTTAGTCCCCATGTGAGTATATATTTTTACAGAGATTAAGGGCCTAACCAGATCAGAACCAGCAAACAGAAGATTTTTCTAATATAATATGAAAGAATTTCTGACTGTAATTGCACATTTTAAAGATGATGAAAATTTTCATTCTTTGTACAAAAATAGAAGGTAGTGTTTAATGTGCAGACGAGTTCTATGTGTATAAATGGCACGATCTTTAGTCTCATCCTTCATTCTGTTTTAGATTTGATGTGGTAATGTCATATGTGATCAAGGATACTTATTTGATGAACATTCCTTGTGCATATAAATTTTAATTTCAAAAATATTGTTAATGTTTTATCCTTCCAGGTTTCTTGGTTATCAGATATCCCATGTTATTTACATAAATATTCCATCCAGACATTCACAGAATATATATCCTTTACATACCAAAGGCCTAACACTATTACCTTATGTTCTTAGATTTCATGTAGGAAGATGAGATAATGAGGAACTGCAGTGACTTTACTATTTCTTCCTTTGGTTAAGTGATTAATTTTTCTTTTTCTAGATTCATTGAGTGAAATACATATTAGTATGCTTCATTACTTTACTTTTTTAAGCATCTAGTTCATTCCAAAGTGGAAACTGCCCTATATTAGTATGACCTTTTGAGAGATCTCATAGCAGTGGTATTGATCAGTGACACTAGTTTTAGAAATAATGCAGAGAAACAGCCAGAATCTTAGCTGATGTCTGTATAAATCTCATCTGTCTCTCTCACTGGAGTGATGCTGATGTTGCAGTACTTATGCAAAATGGTAAAGAACTTGGCTGCTTTCATATCTCTAGATTTAATATGTGGGTGAACCAGGACAGTGAACAGTTTATAACATCTCTGTGCAGCAAAGTTAATAAATCCATTTTGTGTGTGAACCTCTGTAAACCTTTCGTCATCCACCAAAACATTGTTATGCTGTTGACAATAAGCATAAGTAGCAAGGAAGACAGGAGGAAGACCTAATACACTTATTTCTTGTAACATTAAAGCCACTGTAATTATGGGTCATTTGCCTGGCTTCTTTGGTAATTAAGATTTTTAATTGCTTCTAGTTCCAGGGAATTAGTTAAGCTTTTCATTATGCATATTGCCTTCCATAATCATTGGCTCCTCTGGTACAGTAAGCTCAGTGACATCAAGGAAGTCAATTAGGTCTTCCAAGGCAGAGCACTGAAGTACGTTTCTTTGTATGAGCTGGATTAGAAAAGGTTTCTGAAAGGCCTTGATAATGCTGTTTTGTGCAACATTTAAGCTTACTTTTCAAAAGGAAAAGCCTGTCAGGGTTTCATTTACTGTTTCAGAGTCCTCAGAGTGCTTAGGGTCACAAAATAAATAAGGTATTGTTAAGAATAAAGTCTATAGGCAGAACTGTGCTTGTGTTCTAACAGCAATTGTTCCAGGCTTTGCAGGATCGGCTGGTCACATATTCGTAGTTAGTAACAGTGATAATGATCAGCGTTTGAAAATAACTACACTGTTAAACTGGAATTTAGTGACTGTATAAAGGAAATGAGCACAAAAGAGATTCATGTGATTCCGTTGGCTCACTAAAAATCATTACCTAAGTTTTACTTTATTACACGCAAGGTAGAAAGCATTTCTTTCTATTGGCAGACTCCAGGTGATTGCTGACATATTGACAAGCAAGAATCAATATTTTAAAAAGAAAAGAAATCAGGAAGAAAGGGTTCTTTCCTTCTTCCTCTTCCATAGTCTCTGATGCAGATGGGTGTATATAGCACAGACATTGACTATATCTTGCAAAAATTTTTTCTTTGAAAATAACAAAATTTTTGGTGTTTGCAGCTTGGTTCTCTTAGAGCATAGCCAGAACAGACAAACACTGTTCATCCCTAATCTTCCCTGGTGAAATATTAATGGGTAATGGCGGGAAGGGATGCATTATTATATGCATTCTGGAATGAACTCCAGAAATATTATCTTTTATTATATAAAAGTTCAGACTAGATATTTTTGTTATATATTTATTTATGTTATATATTTATTATTCAATATTCTGATGTTAAACAATAAAATTCACATAAATAATTTATTGACTATTTTTAACAAATTTGTTTCCAAGCTGTGATCTTGACTGATTGTGACTGTTGTAAGACATGGAACTTACCTGACTAAACTGTCTCTTCCTTAACTGTAACCACCCAATATAATTGCTGATTTTCTTTTTTATTGTTGCTTTGCGAGATTTAAACTAATAGAGCGTGAATTTGACAGCACTGTTCTTGTATCTTACCCTCCATTCATCCAAATTACTTATATTGACCTAGGTAGTGTAGTCTTCCCCCTTCAGTGTATGGAGGAAAAGACACACCTATAAGTGAAAGCACTACTTTTGCCATTTTGCAGGAGATAAAGTAGGTTTTGAAGAATTAAATTGTCTGATTATAAAGGTATTTAGGCACTTGCTTAGTGTTATCACTTAGTAACATCTGGATAACCAGTTGCTGGAGTTTAAATATACATGTTTATGTTTTCTTGAATTTAAATTAAGGTTAATTACCAAGCAGACATTCAAATTTAGAGGTTTGCCCTTGTTCTAATGAGGGATGTCTAAGACAGGAATTGCATTTAATTTTCCTACTAAGTTTTATTTGGGAGCAGTCTGTCTTTTAAAACAAAAGATTAAAAGTTCATAGTAATGTTGTTCATTTTTTTCCCCTCGCCTTCTTTCTCAGTGTCTTGTGTTTGAAGATTCACCACTTGGAGTCAAAGGAGCCCTGGCAGCAGGAATGCAAGTAGTTATGATTCCAGATGAAAAATTAAATCCAGATCTTAAAAAGGAGGCAACACTCCTGCTGAACTCCATGGAGGATTTCAAACCAGAGCTGTTTGGTTTACCACCGTATGATTAATGCCTAACATCTATGAACATGCACTTGATCGGAGATGAGGAAAGTGGGATGAAATTTTCTTCTGGTTTTACAATTGTTTGTGTCTTTTCCTGTCTTCCTCAAAACTAAAGCACAATAGTCCTACTTGCACCAAATCTCCTGCACAGTATCTTTGAAAGGTGATTGGAACATTTATGTTTTGTCCTTTTGATAAATGCTAATTTAAAGCAGTGTTTCATCTTGTGAAGTGAATCCAGCCTTGTTCTCTGCACATTATAATGTTTTCTGGGAATATTATGAAACTATTTAGATAATTTATTGTAACTGCATTGGAAGCTGCTTGTCCTGTTTCCACTTCAATGACTTACTGTTTAGATCTTAATCAGAAATCTGTTCTGTATTGGCTTTTATCCCATTACATTGTTTTTGATACAGTTATCGCTATCAACGTGTTTATCCATTTCCTAATTCTGTACTCGCCCATCTATTCCCCTTTGTATCCTGTTGTCATCTTTGGGGGTTTTTTGCAGATTTTTTGTTTTAGTCTTTGTTTTCTTATTTTGTTTTCTTCTTGGGGTTGAATGAAATGACTTCTAGAAGTCGTTTACAATCTTCATTATTCTGTAATTTTGTCATTATCTGTTTTGGTGTGGTGAATGCTTACTAGCAGCTATACAAGGTTATGTGATCCTGCAGCTTAACCAAAACTCTTTGCATCTTCCTTCTTTCAATTCCTTGTATTCATCTCATTTTACGTGTTGCCATGTAGCCTTCAAATAAGAGAATTTCCATGTATTATTAGCTTTTCTGACCTCTTTTTTTTTTAATATCATCTGTTTATCTATGATTTTTCTTACAAAATATTTTCTGGGCATTTCTGTTTCTTAACTGTTTCAGGTAGAACGTTTTTTTGATCAGGAATGAAAAGTAATGAAATGTAGATACTTCAGCATTCAGGATGAGTTTTCTTACAATTTTTTTCCTCCTGGATTTTCCATAATTGTATTCTGGTCATACTTTAAAAAAAAGACAGTTTTATTCTGTATGGGTCAGTCAAACATGACCTAGAAGGGACCAGAAGGTTTTTAGTACATATAATATAATGGTTTGCAGTTAAATGCTTTGCATCATAGGGTTTGGATGCATTTTGTTGTGTGTGTTTGGTTTTGGTTTGTTTTTGTTTTTTAAGGGGTAAATATTGTTTCAGTGCAGATACTTTGCATATTATGTTACTTCGTTAGGTCCATGGATATTATGGTCATTAGTGCTTTTACAGCGACAACAACCAGTCCCAACCAATATGAATTACATTTCTGGTCTTTCCAGAGAAGATAACAGAAATATTGCCAAATAATTCCTTCTTTGACTTATGTTATGTAACACAAAGTGTTACTGTAGAGCAGTAATTCTGAGCTTTCAAGTGTAAAACAGGTGCCTGTTGGGATCCCTTTTGTTCATAATTACTGAATTTCAACAGGGAAGTTACTAGGTAGAACATGCTTTAATAAGCTGTAATTAGTAACTTTTTTGAAGTTTTGCATGTATTTAATTTAACTGCAGAGGTTTATAAAAAATAATTTATTCATGTCTCATGTACAGTTTACTTCGAAAGACCTGTCATCAAAGTCTTGGATTTTCTTTTTAAAGACGTAGAGACATTAATAAATTATTACTGACAAGATAAGAATTACTTCATCATGACCACCATGATGAGATAAGCATACCCTGCAATTCTAATTTAATAGCCTTATCTTTTGCTGAGAATAGTCAGAAAACTATCACTTTTTAACTCAACAGTAAATCCTATCCCATGCAATTATTCTTTCATAGATTTAGTATCCCATGTGACAGTTCTCAGTGAGGTTATTGCCCCAAACTGAAATCTGTGAATCTGAGTGATAAGGTGTAACCTTCCCCTTCTTTTACTAAAATTCTCTTCCATGTACTTCACTGCTCACTATTGAACAACTTCCTGGTCTTGTGCTGGACAATTTGATTATAAAAACCAAATGTAAAGTAAGTATCAGTGTTGTGGTTAGCTTTTCTCTTGAGTGAATGAGAAAACAAAAGAGTATACAAAACTTATTTCTTCATCTATAGTAATCTTAAAAATCTTTTCATCTCCATCATGTGAAAGGTGGGTATTCATGTCAGCAGTAGGTGACTTAGCCTGCCTGGTTCACCATATACTAAATATCAACATATGTTTGCATGTATTTCTTCACCCACTTTTCGGTTGGATTTGTGGCTCTGTAGTTCGATCATCTCAACAACATCTGTTCAGAAAAGAAAAATGAAAAGGATTAAAAACTTGGATCCTTTCCCTTTCTTCCATCTGCTGCTTTCAGATGGAGTCCTGTTCTGACTGAACTAAAAAAATCCATACCACATCCTGGCTACAGATCATGAGGACATGTGAGCAATCAGGACATTTGAATGTTCCATCTGTGTTTATATGAAGAGGACTGTTAAAATCTAATCCAAAAACTCTATCCTGTAACTCAGAAACAGAAAAAGACGACAAATACTTAAGCGCATGCTTATGTGATTTTTTTAAAAGCACAAAAAGTCAGCACCACCTTTTTAAAGATACCTTTAGTTTTATTTGGCCTAGTAAAGAAAACGTGCTTCAGGCATAGCCTGAGAAGAATTCCAGCTTCCTCAGAATAAAAACAAAAATTCATGACCCGGAGTTTACCGTTGAAAAATAGGACAAGTGCAGCAAGATGGAGCTAAAGTCAACCATGAAAATATATTTTAGAAAGAAAAAGAAAGGCAAGTAAGTGATGTATGGAGTGTTGTACTGGAACTTAAACTGCTTTCTGCCTCACAAGTGAATTACATCTTACATTTTCCTGGAACTCCAATGGGATTAATCTTTGCAGAATTTCCAGGTTGAAACGATATACAAAAACAGGACTTTCACAGAATATGTTCAGGTGAAAATTCATTGCATTGGAACAGGAATAATTTCAAAATGAAGCCTGACTTCTGTGAAGCTTGGCAATTGCCTTATACAAATAAAGATCAGAAAAAGCTGAAATGTTCATCCCTCATTTGGATTAGATGTCTTTCTAAAGAATGCTATAGTTAAACCACAGAAAACTCTGCCCAGAATCAAGCTTGTGTTGCAAATATTACAAAAAATGTCTTCAGCAGAAGCCAGGCTAGATAAATCAAAAGAAAAAGCAAGAAACTACATATTAAGGAGAAATGAAATTATTTTCCACTACATTAAGATTTCTCTGTACCTTTAACAATTAGAGAATGAAGTTTGAAATTTTCTGCTTTATTCTGTTCTATTACTGTATCTGTGCTATTACTATATCTAGATATTTGTTATCCATACAGTAATCCACTTTTTTTTAATATTGATAAATTTAGACACCAAATCTGCTAGCTAGGCACTAAATTCCACAGTTCTGTGACCCATATGAAAAATCTTTTTTTTTAAATATTTTAATGTTAAAATAATATTAAATAAAAATTGAAATTAAATTTAAAAAATGAAACCTTTTTCCTAATTAATTGATTTATTTGTTCCTAATTTAACACTTTTTAACTTCACTGAACTTCCTGTGTTTTTATATTGGGAGGGTGGAATTCTTTTTTTTTTTTTTGCCATTTTAGCCGAAATAAATGAAACAACTGGAGTGGAGGAATAGCTGCTCTCAGAACAATTCTCTGTCCCAAAAAAATCATGACAGTCATCTATACATTTTGTTAACGTTCCCTTTGGCTGACACATCACAAATTGTGAATCTGCTCTCTTATTAAAGTGGAAAACGGAAGGAGGATGAAAAAGAACTCAAACTGAAGCCCATACAGGAACTACGGGAACTTCCAAGAGGTGAGGAGACAGCCCCACCTCTGGCAGTGAGCACCACCTCTGAGCACTGCTGCTCGCTGAGTCTGCTGGTGTCTGTGTCTACCACAGGTAACTCAGCGCAACAAGAAGAATGGATTTTAGAGGGCAGGGGGTAGCATGAGAAGGGCTGTCAGTCTCTTCCATCTTCCACCCTTTTACCTATGGGCCTTAAGCCATCGTATTCAGAATGTTAGGGGTTGACTTGCTCTCATGATTAAAACAAGCTTCAGCAGGAATAAAGCATTTGAGCTCCCACCCCTCTCTTTGCAACTCTTTTCCCAAA
The DNA here is from genome assembly GCA_013389865.1 of Piaya cayana. Taxonomy (NCBI): domain Eukaryota; kingdom Metazoa; phylum Chordata; class Aves; order Cuculiformes; family Coccyzidae; genus Piaya; species Piaya cayana. The sequence continues at coordinate 286,391 of WAAB01020691.1, read as the reverse complement.
AATCTGCACTATGAAACTGGAGCATGAAGGAAAATATTAACAGGATCATTGTCATTATCCACATTTCCTTTGATTCAAAACATTGCAGAGAGGACATTATCTGATTGAGGAAAACAAAATGGTAGAAGAAAGGAGATGGAGACAAGAGAACAACCACTGCTATAAACCATCTAGATCTAAACATACAAGTGAAATGAAGGAAAAGGAAATGGGAGAATTAAATCTTTCAAAAATGTAAAACCAGTAGTTATGGAGGGGAAAAGTCTTTCTGTTAACAGAAGCAAGAGCAAGATCAAAAATATATTCATAGACACTGTTATGAGGCACTGAGATTTGTAGAGATAAGAGTCAACATCCTGAAGCATGTATCTTAAAAGCAAGGTCCGAAGAAATGAAGCAGTTTGAATCCAGAATCAAAGAAGATGTGTAAATCACCTTTGACAAGCATCGGAGCACAAATGTAGAAAATACATCAGGACATGCCTCAGTTCAGATGCTGGTGTAAAGATCAGCTTCTTTATTTGTATTTGTCTGTATGTCTTAAACATCCATTTAGGTGCAAGGCTGTGTGTATTTTGGGCTTCATGCGGTTTGGTGTGGGAGCCAGCACTGCCCACCACCACACACCTGCAGGTGGGCTGCTGGTGTTCACTGAGCTGTCCGTGCTGCTGTAACCAAGGGATTTACAAACCTTGAAGAGGCAGGAGCACCCCTGGCTGCACATACATACCCAAAGGGCTGTTATTCTGGCAAGGGTCCTTTGAACTGCCAGTTACCCCTGGAGCCCCCAGCCCCAATTCAATAACTTTCCCAGGGGAATTTCTGCACATGCCCCCACTCAAGAACTTTCCACACAGAGATATTGCTCAGACGTGGCAAAAGCCTTCCTCATATTCTAATAAGGAACAGAGCTCCTCTATTAATAATCCATGCCAAGAAATGCATATGTGCACTCCCTGTCCTGTGGACCACATTTTCCTGCTAAAAGCTCTATTGGATTAATTGGGATGGTGATCACTTTTGTGTTATATTACCCTTTCTTCTGCTATTTTTCTTCTTTTTCTCACCTTATTCTCTCCTCAAATCTACCTCACTTTTCTCTTGTAGGTGAATTTGGTTGTGTCCAACTTCTTGTGGTAAACTCTTATTTTGACCAAGCTCAAATTAAAGACTTGTAACTTTGACTGCATTCAAAGTACAAATAGAAATTTTTAGTGTGACTTTGAGCTCAAAGTGAAAGATTGTTGCCATAAATCATTGACTGAGATCAAAATAAATATTGGAATTTTGACCCCTGAAGTGATAGTTGTCACTTCCATGGCTGCCCCACAAGATTGAAAAAACCCTACCCCCCACATTGTGCCAGACAAGTTCATTGAAGCAAGGTTATAACAATGGGTAAGATTATGAAATCATTTCAGTTTTGACTTCAAAATTTTGGATTTCTTGGACAACTACAAAAAATGGAAGAGTATGTCATCAGCTTGTAGACAACTGCAGAAAACTGCTACATAATGTTTTTCTTCATAGTCTTCAGCTCAAACTGCATATTGATGTAGTGAATTCTTCATTTCTTTGAAGTCAGCAACACCCCTGTGGAAACTAGAGCAATTTCCTCATAGAAGGTGATATTGGGAATGGACTTCTGTCTTTTGTCCATGATATCGTGATTACTTTAATAGAGTGTATTGTGATGGTGTCATTTACTCCTCATTTCACAAAGAGCAATAACACTATATAGCTAACAATTCCTCCTCATTTAGAGAACTTTGGGAGTTGGGGAACAAAGATTTAATTAAGTTCTGTAGATTTGACAAAGTATTTTCACTGTATTATCTTCATGTCTTGCTAGTAATTTAATTGATCACTACCATCTACATGCCTAGGGTGTGAGCCACGTGTCTAATAGTAAGAGTATCCAATGCAATTCACTATATGACTGCAGGTAAAACTGCGTTTTATCACTCAAATGTGTTAATATCAAAGAATTAGAAACTTCAAACTAAAGGTTCATTGTCCAGATTATTATCATACTTCATATGAAAAGGAAGTGTTTAGTAGGGGATCATGTAGTTCTATAACTGAGAGTCAGAAAGACATACTTGCCAGGATCTCTGCATAAAAAGATGCAGCTTATTTGAGGAAGAGTGTAAATACAGAAGTTCCGCAAAATAGTTTTATTTCTAATACTTTATACAAAGGTGGGGCAGAAACATGGAGGCAAGAGGAACACACACAAATGCACTGTTCTGAACCTCCTTTAATTCTCCCAGAGATGGTGACCAAGACCAAGAATAAGAAAGGAGGAATTTTAGCTTTTAACCAAAGTATTGCTCTGGCATAACAAATTCAAATACACAAATTTTATCCCTGTTCTAACCGTTCTCTCTATTCCATATGAATTGTAGAAGTAAACAAAAATATGTGAAATGCAGTTAAACCTCAGCTGCAGAAAATTCTCTGTATATATTGCAGAAATGCAAACAAGTATCTCTGTGATGTATAGGTACAATTGCTGTTCTCAGCACTTGCTCCAGCTGCAGCTTTTCATGCTCTTTAATTTGTCAACTGAGACACTCAGTACCTCAAGCACTAGTAAGAAAGCTCAAGAATGACAAGGTTCTACACTAGCAGGGAGATAGAGAGGAGGAGAATGTTTTTCCTTTTCAGAAAATGCTGAAAATCATTCAGTAGTGTTGTACCTTGTGAGGTGTCTTTTTGCTGAAGCAGAATGTAATTTCAGCAAACACTATTTTCATCACATACAAATATATTCTACTTTTAACCTGCTGCAGAGTATCCACAGAGACAAGGCTGTCATAAACCAGTTTTAAGTAGGGAGTGCAGTTTTCATTGCAGTACCAAAACAGAGGGAGGAATAGGGAACATAAGGTGAGGGAAACCAAGTGTTAATCTTTGCTAAAATACCATCTTGATTTAAAAACTATGAAGACTGTGCAAACTATCAAATAATTTTATTACTGTGTCTTCATTGTTTGGATATGATCCAGAAGTGCTATATTTTGCCTGAAAAATTGGAAAGCTGATTAAGTCAAAATGGATTTTCTGGTGGCCTATGACTGCAGCCTTGTAAACTTATTGATTATGGCCCTCAACATTGTTCTTATTGATGGCTGCATCTGAAACATTATAAAACCCATGGCATTCACTTTCTTTAGACCAGACACATTAGGAAAGTGACTTTATGTTTTTCAGGGCCATATGAGGCTGGAAAAAGTGGTAGATTTTTTCCCCTCTCTAAAGCAGTTCTTACTGTATGAAAATTTATTAATCATATAATTTCATCCTCTCATATTTCTTTAGCCTATGTTATGTAACTTGGGTTTGTAATGATTTTATCAAAGTTACAAAACACATAACGTAACTGAAATTTATGGCTGGAAATGATTTCTTTGACCAGCATGTATAAATACATTCCATAGCTATCTTATCAAATTATTGTTCATTTTTTTGTGGGTAGAATAGAAGGAAGGTGGTTTGTGAAATTGTACATGGAGCATAGGTCTTTTCAGCTCTAGTTTTCTAGTGAAGATTCAGCTGTATTAAGAACAGCTTGTGAACTTGTTATACGAAGGACTTTTTGACATCTGGATGAAAGGAGCTGCTGCTCCATTGTCACCTGCAAACTTCTTAAAACCATTACTGTATCAGATATGAAATTAATACTCCTTATAAGCTCAGCAGAGAGTGATTTACCTTTGGTGAAGTTCACACCTGTGTGAAATTTTGCTGAAGGGAACTGACCAACTAAGGGAGGGAGGGAGGGAGGGAAAGAGAAGCAGCAGCAGAACCTCGCCCTGCCCACTGAGTTGGCTCCATCTTCTCAGTCAAGTGAATCATCAGCTTGGAAGTGGAAGACATTTATTACTGTAAGATATACTTGGCTCTTCTCCTTCCAGGCTGTGACTCCATGGTCTTTAAAAATACATGCAATGACAATTACTGATATTATAAGCCTTCCTCAGAAAATGGGAGGAAATCCTTATTAAAATACATTTTGCTTATAAGGGGGACACTGCTTAAAGGACTAAACATTTGGAGTTTTAAATTTCCTTTTCCAGTGACACTGAACATGGTAGGCACTACCTGTTTAGCAAAGTACAGCACCTAATATGAAGCAGCCTTCTCTTTAGAGCAAGCTAGCTGCATTAATATTTCTCTGTATCAGCTATGCATCTGTGGTAATATCAGTACCCAATCTAGCTGTTCTGTAGATAATCTGGACATGTATTATATCAGCTTTTAATTGATATAATGACCACACCAAACACTGCACTTTTAGGAGAGTATATCTGTGAGTGGTTATGTGCTGAAATTGCAGATGACAAGCTGAGCAGATGGCACCAAGTTGAGTGGTGTAGTTGCCACATCAGAAGGATGGGATGTCATCCAGAGGGACCTGGACAGGCATGATGTTCAACAAAGCCAAGTGCAAGGTCCTACACCTGTGTTGGGGCAATTGCCACTTTCAGTACAATATGGGGTGATGACATGATTGATAGCTGCCCTGCAGAGAAGGACTTGGGGGTGCTGGTTGTTGAGAAGCTTGACATAAGCCAGCAATCATAGAATCATAGAATCATAAAACAACCAGGTTGGAAGAGACTCACTGTAGCATCAAGTCCAACCATTCCTATCAAACATTAAACCATGCCCCTCAGCACCTCATCCACCCATACTTTAAACTCCTCCAGGGAAAGTGAATCAACCACGTCCCTGGGTAGCCTGTTCCAATGCCCAATGTGCACTTGCAGCCCAGAAGGCCAACCGTATCCTGGGCTGCATCAAAAGAATTCTGACCACAGGGTTGAGGGGAGTGATTCTGCCTGTTTATTCCTCTCTTGAAACGAGACTTCATCTGGAGTACTGAGACTACATCTGGAGTACTTGACACCTCATCTGGAGTATTGTGTCCAGTTCTAGAATCCTCAATGTAAGAAAGATATGGAACAGTTGGAATGGGTCCAGAGGAGGGCTACAAAAATGATCCAAGGGCTGGAGCACCTTTCATAGGACAGGCTGAAAGAGTGGGGCTTGTTCAGCCTGGAGAAGAGAAGACTCCAAGGAGATTTTATAGCAACCTTCCAGTATCTAAAAGGATCCTACAAGAAAGCTGGAGAGGGACTGTTCATAAAGGCTTGAGGTGACAGAATGAGAGCGAGTGGGTATAAATTGGAGATGGACAGATTTAGAGTAGACACCAGGAAGAATTTTTTCACGATGAGAGTGGTGAGAGACTGGAACAGGTTGCCCTGGGAAGTTGTGGATGCCCTATCCCTGGAGGTGTTTAAGGTCAAGTTGGATGGGACCTTGGGAAACCTGATCTAGTGGGGTTAGAACTAGATGATCTTTGAAGTCCCTTCCAACCCTAACTATTCTATGATTATGTGATTATAGCTGAGATATTGTCTCAAAAATGTGACCAGGACCATTCATAGGAGCTGTCACAGTTATTTGTTCTAATCTTGTTATGATTTTCATACAATTCCCTGCATTGACAGCTGTACTTGATGATCTTAAAGGTCTTTTCCAACTTCAAACAAAGCACTCCCTTCAGAGAAATACAAGTAAAATGTATTTTCTCAGACATGCTGTTTCTAAGCTCTGATTAGGGGCAAGTAAACACTAGAAATCAGACAGACCTCTGATGCCAAGAGGGCTGGGTTTTACCAGAAGACTGCTTCATGTTGAATTTGTTTTATAGCTTGATGTCCAGTCCACTTTGTACCATGATACCAGACAAACTTCTTCAACACTTAATTGATAAATTAGCATGTTCTGTAAATTGTTCATATAATTCTATAGAAAATTTAAAAGCAATACTGCAGATTGTGGTGATTTATGACAAATCATGATACCATCTTCCTACCTCATTCAGTGTTAGTATTAAGACTAAAAAGGTGCAACACACATTATTCGTTTGACTGTGATGGCCAGGATGGAAGAGGAATATCTCTCATGAGAGATACAGGTAATTTCAGCTCAAAATCCTCTGTTAAATGGGCTGTACATCACAAAAGTGTATGCAGACAATTTCCTTTTAGCTCATTTCCCTCTCTCCCCGTTACCTTCTTCAACCACTCCCCCAGCCACATATAAATATTTGGATTTTGCATGTACTAAAACAAGAACTCGAATAAGTTTTAAATTCCTAGCAGTATGTCAATACTTTTCATGCGTTTGAATGCGATGGCTTGTATGAATTCATGTTTGAAAGGTAGAAGTTGTCAACATTTATGTGGCTCTAATACTAGTTATGAAATGCCATCTTCCCACCTGCGTTCCACAGCTGAGGTGTCATTTTTGGTATGGTATTTTTCAGCTCTGTTATATTTACATCAAAGTTATTAAGATAAATGTGTCTTCAAATGTATGTATATTCAACTAAATAAATATAATAATAAATAAATAAAACCCTTTCAACTATTCTTGCCAAACTATTACTTTATAATATTTGAATTTTGTACATATATAAAAAGTAAAAATGTAATTATTTGACCTGTTTTATTTAGTAACTCGTCTCTAGGTAATTAAAATGTCCAACAAAATGTCTGATAAAATGTTAGGCAATCTATTAAAAACTGAAGATTCCAAGAATTCGAAGTAACCATGTGAGTTTACACTTATGCATTAGACAGAGATGTTTTCTTTGATATGATATTCTGACCTAAAAGTTACCCAGGGAAACACAAACCATTTCAGATGTGAAAAGAGAAAAAGTACATTCTACTAATTAAATTAAAAGCAACATGAGATTTATTTGTCAAAAGGTAAAATTCATCACGTCATCAAGGGTGTCTTTTGGGAAACACCACTTAAATTTTTTTTTTTTACAGTGTTTCTCATCCTCAGATTTCTTGGTCTGCAGCCCAGAATGCTGGCACAGGAACTGAACACAAATCAATTTTGACATTGAAGATTAAAGCTAATACAGTGGGACTCCTGAAAATACAAAGCAAACTCATTGCATGGACCATGATTGTCATGTGCAGTCAGGGGGAATAACTAGACTATAATATGCTAGAAGAGCATCTACATGATAAATTTTCAATTACTCATGTTCTGCAAAGAGAATGACAAGAAAAGGTATCAATAACTATAAGCAAAATGTGCATAGAATCAGGGATCAACTGATCACTGCAAAGTGGCCAGATGACAGTTCAGACCATGCTGAATCCCCTTTGGTATCAGTAGCCACCTCCAGTGCACAGAGCTCCTTGTGCCAGCAAAGCAGAACTGTGTATCCAAAATTTTTGGAGTAAGAATCATTGCCACCACAGAGTTATAGCCCATTCTCAAGTCCAAAGCATAGTCATGAACTATTATGTATTGGGGGGGGGGGTGTATATCTATATATAAAAAAAATATTATATGATATATAATGATTGCAGTTCACTGATGACAGAACAATACTTTTCCCTTCTTGTACTTTTTTTGGAAATGCATGTAAAGTAGTTGAATTATTTAGCACCTTTAGTTTTCTGATTGTACAACTGATTGCAGGTGTAAATAATCAGCAGACGTGAGCTTTGCAGATGCAATTAATCACAGAACACATACAAAAAATATAATTATGCATCACAAAAGTTAAAACCTTTTAAGCCAGAATGCAAACAGGGATTTGAAATTATGAGAAAATGCTTCTGATGCAATTGGATTTTTTTTAAAGGAAATTTGTTTTACTACTATTATATAATGTTTTAAGTAAACAGTTTGTAATTGGAAATGAGACCATTTCTGTTTGGAATATTGTAACTATAATTGCACATTAATCACCATTGGAAAGGAAATGTGAAAATTATCCAAAAATGTATTTTACCCATATTTCAATTAATTTAATTTTTAATCATAGCTGTAAATTTTATAAAGGCAAACTTCTGATTAAGATTAAAAACTAACATAAAATACAGTAAAACCTGTAATAACAAACAACAAATGACTCCTACATCCAGAATACAAGTAAATCCCTGGCTGTCCATTCTCTTTAAAACAAGAAGAGACAGCTCTCTTATCACTTTATCACTCTTTTCTTTTATCAGTTCAAATATAGAACATAGTCACTTGGGATTACTGTGTGTACTTCCTCTGATCAACACAATAGGAAGTCAGCATATTAGAATAATAAAAAGTATCAAAGACTGAGGAAAAAAAAGGTCTCCTTGTCTACATAAAGTCAGGGTAGCTGGAAGCAATGCAATTGAGCTGTCTTTCCACACTACTACGAGAGTAGTAATGCACATTTCAGGTCTAGAATGGATGGAGAAGCATTAAGATTTTGGTTAGACTGTTGATTCAGCTTCTTTTTCAGTTCTGTTCAAGTCCAAATGTGATCAACCACAATGTAAAAGTGAAAAATAGTGAAGTGAGCTGAATGTAATTGCAACCCTTCGGCTTCTTAGTGAAATCAATGTTTCTGTGCCTTTCCCTGCTATGTCTTGGCTGTGGGCTAATGTGACCGTGCAGCTTCAGGAGGCCTCCAGGGAATGCTTCCCTCCATGCCCATCGTGGTAAGGATGTTTCTACATGTCTTAAGTCATGGACCCAAAGCTTCCAGGGTAGCAAATTGACAAAGAAAATATGTGACTATTTTTTTGCTTAGGGCATGGCTTCTTTGTGTTTGAAAATGGAATAAAATAAGCTATGATTAATCCACAACGACTGTCACTGGACAAAAGTAAAAGATTTCCTTCGTATTTCTTTTCTCATTTGGGAAATATTCAGCTAACAGTCTCATCATAATTGATGATAAAAAAATAATTTCCATTATAAAAGTGACTCTGAAGGATGTTAAGCTCTTTCTCGCTCACTTGAATGTACCATCAGCATGTCTATGTAATTTGCATCAAAATATTATAACAGAAGCATCAGAGGAATTCTCTGCACTGTCAAGGTTGATTTTCAAAAGTATTTAAACATGAAGGACATAGAGGAAACATCTGGAAGTAAAAAAATAAATAGCCTGTTTATTTATAAGCTTGTGATAATAAAATTGATCTTAGGAAAAAGAATGCAACTCCTAATATGGGACTCGATTTATAAAGAATTAAAAGAGAGTAGTTTAATTAATGCAAATCAACACAAGTTTCTGGAAAACGTATCTTGTTAAAGTAGTAAGGTAATGAGTCGGGACTACTCTTTCTAAACTTAATCAAGCTAATATACAATTATTTGAAATAGTTCATAAGTCCACATAAAAATAATGTATATGTATATATGTGTGCATTATATACATGCATGTGTTCATAAATATCTATTTTTGCATCTTTTTTTGTTAGAAAAGCAATGAAAAAACAATTTCTTAACATTCCAAAGTAAATATTTCTTTCCACCTAGTCTTGAGTGCTAAAGACATTCACTTGAAAGAGTGAAAAAAATATAGAGGGCAAAATGGATTGTCTAGCAGAATATTTCTAGATTGTTAGACAAAAATGAAGTTTTGGTATAAAAGGAGACTTCCTCTACATTTCCCCCAGATCAGAAAGATTTTAGGAGTATCACCTCTACTTCTTTGTGCTACAATGGCACTTTTCTTTTTTTCCATCGTGCATATCTTATCTCTTTGAGTATGTACTTGCCTCATCTATTTTAATCTGCATATTGTGCTAAGACTATAGCACAATTGTTCTATAAGAAAATGTTATTCTCCTCCAAAGGGCTAGTGAACACAATACTCTGCTGAGATATTTTTTTTAATCCTCATTTTGATAAAATTGAAAATATTGCTACTGTCTTCTACCACAGAAAAAGAAAATTTAACCTTTTCAAGTGGATCTTCTAAGATGTACAGTTTTTCAGATGCTTGAGTTTGCAGTTTTGATTCCCATAGATCCAAAGGAATTACAGCTTCTTTGTTGCAGGCAGCTCCCTAAGCTGAGAGACTTGCGATCTGGAGCTATGTGTTGGGGACCATGTAAGTTACTCTGCACATATACAAAGACTCAGACTATACTTCTGCTCAGCAGAAGGTTTATCAACTCACTGTTCTCAGTTTCATTTTTTCTGTAATCTATACAAAAAAAAGTCAGAGACTACTGCCAAATATCTCTCTTTGTAGGCCCTTAATACTTATAATCATATTGTTAATTTGGCAGCAAATTAACATTTAACTTGCCTCTTGTTTGCTATTCTGTTTCCTTACAAACTTATGCTCTGAGAGCATCCTAGCAATATCATCACTAAATTCACCTTTGCTGGTGAAGGTTATAGATCCTGATAATTCTGATTTAACTAACCTTTTGTTAGGTATCCACTAGTTAGGCAGTGCTTCAGTGACTAAAATCATTATATCAGATCTTGTCACATTTCCTAAGTAAACACACAGCCCTTTATTTGAATTACTATTTTTTTTTAAGTGAAGAAAGAGGGCAAGAAAAGATCAATGTTATCATTAAAAATATAGCAGCCAATATAACTATCATGATTTTGTACTTTAAATATCTACTATGAATCTGTTGTGATTTGCAATATCTTAGGGTAATGTCCTTGTGGGCATTCACAAGGAACAGTGCAGACAAACCTAAGTAAGTTGTGAAAGTTCACATCCTAAATTAATCTGGTTAATTATACAGGTACTTTGTAAAAGAAACAGTGTAGACATACAATCAAATACGTACAATATACATAACATTCTGCTCATTAAACCTTTAATTCATCAATGTTTTTTTTAGGAAAGAGACTCTATGGCCAAATTTGGTTGAAGGCTTAGCTACTGCAAGAAGAAAATTAAAAAATCTACTGTGAAACATTTTTAATAATGTGGAAAATATAACCTGGGTTTTGAAGTTTTCTTAAGATAAAGTTTCTTAAGATAAAGATTTCCTTTTTGAATTTACAGTAAAAACTTAAATAGAGCATAAAAACTTAACAAACTAATTTGACTAGGAAGCTAAATGAATTCAGTTTAGACAAGTAAAAAAACAGGTAAATCTAAAATAAATTATAAGACTATGTTCGATTTGGAAAAGATCTGGGAAAATATATTATTCAAGGTATAATAATGATGACTTTTGTTGGTAGTTGTTGCTAGCAGAATGGCTTGTTAGTGAAATGGATCAAGATACATACTTTTTCTACATACTACTTACCTTTAGTGACAGTCTTTTAGTTTTCGTGGAAATTTTTCCTTTCACTGTATCTGGAGCTAAAGTCAGCCACTGGATAAATGTGCAGGTTCATAGACCTTTCCCATGATGTTTTATATCCTTAGCTTCATACATTTTACTTTTAGTTCTTAGGAATCAGCTAACTGTTGCTGAGGAAACAGGAATCCTTCTCAATACATGGTTTATTGTTTTTGACCTGAAAATTAATGCAGCTGATTCACTTTAAAAATCTTATGTTTGCTATAGGGTTTGTACCCTGCAAGTTTCTAGGCCACACTTATGCTTTTTTTGTTGGTGTAATCTGTGGATGAGGAGGTATAGATTCCTCTGAGGTTAGAATTCCTAAAGGAGACATTTTTAAGGTATGCTTTTGGAAGTATCACAATTCCATAAAGACTGAAGTTTTCCTTGTCACTTCTTAAAGAAAGCAACTCATCTCTATTCTATTCTTGTCCTTATGTTGCAGGAAAAAAATGATTCAATAAGGCAGCAGAACTTTAAATTATAATGCATCCACTGATGCAGCTCTCCTAGCCAAGCTGTTCTGTCTTGGCCTACATTGTCTGTGCATGAGTTCTACAACTTTTTCTTCAAGTGATTAGCAGTAGCATTGCAACTAAGCTGACAGAAATTCTGCAATGTATTCAAGCTTTAAACAATGAGAAGAGTTGCAAGAAATGAACCAACACACTTTGAAAGTTCACAGCAATATCCTCTTTGTGTATGCCAAGGTTTAGCTCTGGTCCAGCTTGCCTGGCAGGTAAATGTGAGGAGTTGTGACCCCGATTCCCTTCCCCCCTCAACTAGGGAAAGGGAAATGAGAGAGAAAAATGTGCGTTGGAAATTAAAACTGAAACAGCTTTAGTGAAACAACAAAAACAACAACAACAATAATAATATACAGTTAATAAACAAATATTAATATACACAAATATACAAAATTCTATCCGTCCAGCAATGACTACATTACCACAGATGCTACAGAGTAGGCATAGGGAAAAGTCCTAGGCTGGACTCAGCAGCAGGAGTGAGTTGGACTCAGGAACTGGGTTCAGGAGTGTACAGATCTGGGGTCAGGAGTAAAAAGACAGACAAGGTCCTGCTGGACACTGGCCATGAAACTATTCATTGGATCACTTTTGTGCATTGAACTGATACATATGCATTATATGTTTGCTTTCCCTTCTACATCTCTCTATCTCAGTCCTTCCATATGCAAACCATTTAAGCCTGGTCTCTCAAATTCAATTAGAATCAGTGGACAAATCTGGAGATTTTAAGAAGGCTGCAAGCTACATTTCTAGGTATGCCTGTGATTTCAGTATATGCCTGTGACTGAAGGTTCAAAAACATTGTTTTTTTACAAACTTTACACATCTACTATGAGGCTGTTGTGATTTACAGTAGCTTAGGATATTGTCCTTGTGAGTCTACCTCACAAGGAACAGTGCAGACAAACCGAAAGACAAATTTAAAATAATTATAGTATTGGTTTTATGACCATGAAGTTAAATCTAAAACACAAATAGAAATGTATGCATTTTTTCTGGCATGTTTTTAGTTTCCTTCTTCATCTCCTCCTATTTCCACATCATCTCTGGAAAATGATTGGCACATTTCACTACAAAGGACAGATAAACCTGAAGATGGTTCCTTCCACTCCGTTACAGAAACCTTCTTTCTTTGACAGAGAGTTCAAGGAATCAAGGTAATTGCTTCCACTGAAGAGATTCTAATCCTATTTAGATGAAGAAAAATGGAGTGAAGTGTGGGAATTGAAAACGGAACAAAAAGGTTATCATACATATTGTGACCAGGACTGAACAAAACCCAAGAAAATACTTAGTTATGCCTATCATCATTATGCTGACTTAATTGTTCAAACAAACCTACTTTCTAGTTCTTGTCAATAGAGACATAGTTTTAACAAGAAGTTTTGTCCATGAATAGATCTCCAAAAAGAAAAGAAAAAATGCTGATTAAGATAGCTGCACATACTGAATAAAGCAAGATATATTGCCAATACATTGTCTTCTGGAATTGCTGCTTTGCTGTCCATTACACATATGCAACGCATGATGTGCACGTGTTAAGGAAGCAAATGTACCACTGTCCTAAGTGAAAGAGGTGCTACTGTTATGATAACTGATAACAATTATGCATACACTTCAGTTCAAGGGAAGTACAGAGATATTCAACTGAATGAAATATTACTTGCATACAAAGCAAATGCACAACAGTACTAAAACTTCAGTGTTATTACAAAAATCATGAAAGATAAAATTCTCAGTGGAGACATATACCACTGTCTATAAAGCAATGCATGGTCATGCACTGAATATTAATATCAATCTGAAAAGCAGGGAAAAATTATGTAGAGAATAAATAGGCATGTATTTTGCTAAACAGTAACCCAACAGCTTTTGCATTAGCCCACAGGTCATAAGAGAAGTGTGAATCATGTAAAGATTATCTCCATTGGGACTGAAAAGAAAACAAACGAAACTCACCTGTAAAGGAGTCAAAAATACCTCTTGTTCATTGTACACCTGTGATAAGATTTCTATTAGACAAAATAAACTAAATGCTACCAAGAGAATGTCTTCCTGCTCTGAAGACATAAGAGACACTTAAGTTCTGCTTGTGTGCTTGTATGGATGAGAGAAAGAAGGTTAGGCATGTGTCCACAGCCCATTTTAAAAGAAAGTGAGTTGTTTTCCCCAACACATTGCCCGAGTAATGCAAATCCACTCAGAGGTAAAACTATACACTGTATCTTTTACTAAATGAGATACACGTCCTTAAAGCAATGGATTCAAATGTTTACACTGGATTCAAATGATCAGACAACCTGCAAGGGAAAGAGCACAGACAGGAAAAGCCACAGCTGCGAAAGTGACCAAAACAGCTGTAATGGTTTGATTTTGGCCCCTTTAAGAATAGCCAGGTTGTGGCTGAGGAAAAAAAAACCCACTACAAATACCAAGTATTCCACACAACTTCCTTCTACGTAAATAAGGGTGTAATTGGGGGTGGGACACACCTCCTCTTTCCGGCCGGGGATCCATCTTAGTTTGGGTCCGGTCTCCAGCATGGGGGTCGGTCTGAGCCTCTGGGGAGCGGACTTTGGTGATTTTGCTGTCTGAGGAGTGTGGTGATTTATTTTCTCTTGTTAGCTTATATTAATCTGTTTTCTGGATTCTTTGTTTTTCTGTGTTTTGGGAAATCTCTGACTGCTTCCCTACGGGGCAGGGGATGTTCTGGGGGGCTCTTATTCTCTGATTTTTGTATATGTAGTATTTTAGTTGCATATTAGTGTTAATACATTATATGTAATCACTACAGCATTTTTAGTCTCTCTTTCTTCTCCTTATCTCTCGCGTTTGTAACAGGGGGGTGAGGGGTGGAAGGAAGGAGGGGCTGCACGCTGTGGGGGTTTGAGGGAGAGTTTTGACTCAAACCATCACAGCAATTTTGGTGGAGAATGCGGGCAATGAACCCATCACAACAGCCCATCAGTGTCAACACTTTGCAGCACTCTAAGAACCTGCTGAATTGAGCCCCAAACAGCACCGATAGCCCTAATGTTTCCTGGAGTCAAACTCAAAATCAAACCAAAACTTCCCACTGCTGCCTGCTGCAGCCACATATGTTGCAAAGAAAAGGGAGAGAAGAAGATAAAGGAGAAAAGGTAGAAAAGGACAAAAGAGTTAAAAAAGAAATTGGAAGGAGAGTCACCATTGTAGGAGCAACACATGTAGCAGCAACGTGTTTATTTGTCTGGCAGGACCAAAAGATGGTTGATGTCCACACATAACACACAAACACAGGACGAGACAAGCAGACAAACAGAGACAAAAGGAGAAACAGAGAGAGAACAGAGGGACAAACAGAGAGGGAGAGAAGACAAACGGACAAACAGAGACACAACAATGAAAAAGAGAGCAAGTTGCAGAGAGCATTTCAGGCCTTCGCAGGGGTTTTTAAGCTTTCTGTTCCCACCCCTCACCTGGTCAGATGAGGAGGACAGGTAACAGACTCAGGCATGTCCCTCCTCCCTAGACAAGTCTGGGTATGCTCTCCAGCACTTTCAACTCAATCCAGGCCAGGTCCACACAGCATGATTCATCCTGACAATTAAAATCTATTCCCAGAATAAATGTGCAGACCCTAAAAATATCAAGGCAAACAAACAAAATGTATAAAAGAAGAAAAGGAGAAAACATCTTACATAAATAAAGAAGGTGAAAGAAGAGATACCCATCTGAGATGTCAGTTAAATATAACATTTTGGTATACAAGCTGGGAAAAGCAATTGTTCAGACCTTCATGTCTTATGCCTTTATTATCATGTATGCATAACTTGTCTCTTACAATATTGCTTCTAAGAATATCACATTTTCATCTTGACAATTTATAAAAAGAAGTGCACTTCACAACCATTGGCCACATCTCATTTTTGGGATAAGCTCTTGGTTTGTATAAGCCACTGCAACTTAATGCATGCCAATGGATCTCGTTTTATATCAACGTAAGTTCTTCATCTTTTCCTTAGATGCCCTGTGCAACATCGAACTTTGTGAAATTAACGAAGTTCTTGAACATTAACTATTTTAAGATTCATTAAAATCCAAATAATATTAAAAATAAATAAACTTCTGTGATCATAATATATAAACATATGTCTATTTTACAGTTGTATGACCACCCATAGAAAAGGTCCTTAATTTCTGTCTCTGGTAACTTCCTTCATGCAATTTATTACAATGCATGTTTTTCATCCAGCAACATTCCTTAGTTCTAAGATTGGCCAGAGGATCATTAATGAGGAAAAAAATCCATTTATCATAGACATAATATATTATGTATGTCTCATAAATCCTTGATTATTTTGAAAGACCCAAAATCCTCTGGGGACTGTGGAAAATTCAAAAGCTGTTCCTAAATGATAGAAGCCTGAGTCTATTAAAAAAATAAAACAACCACAAAAAAAACCCCAAACCCCCCCCATAAAAACCCTGACAGACAACAGTTTCTTATATGGAACATGTATTTGTTACTCAGCTTAAGGGCTAGCATGTGTCCAAACTTTGCACCTACATTTTTCAAACTGTAATCCTCTAGATATCGGTTGGTGCAAATTGTCATAATATTACCAAATCAACATCTAGAGAATGTAGTTGATTGCTGTTATAAGGTTTTCTGTGAGGGCTATGGTCTTGAAATCACTGAAAAAATGGCAATTTTTTTTTAAGATTAAGATTACAAGGGATCTTCATCTGTTTCTTGTTCTTCAACTGTGCTTCAGATCATTTGAAGTAGCTCTGACATAAAGAGAGAATGAAAAATGTAGATAGATAGATAGATAGATAGATAGATAGATAGATAGATAGATAGATAGATAGATAGAAGCAATATGCTCACAGATTATGCTTTATTACTTCTTTTCCATATTGATTGCTATGTTGATTTCTACTTTTTTGAGACAACTAGCATTTAGCAGCTCACTGGAAGATAGAATTTTATTTATTGTTTTAGAAGCAATGCCTTGGAATACAAATCTGATTTGGCTCTCAGATTAAAAGAATACTACTAAGTGAAAATTTCATTTAGGCTCGTAGGGGCCACTTAACATAGCAGTTGTCCATTTCTAAGAGCCTTGATATGCCACCAGCAGCCTCACCATCTCACAGTGGTACCATTCCTCTGAGATTTCCAGCAGCAAAATTGTTTTAGAAGATGTCTAAAAATATATTAACTTTCTGTTAGTAATTTTCCATGTAAGCAGTTGCTGTAGTTGCCATAGGAATGTTATATAATTGCATATTGATGATGGAGGCTTATGCGATTATTGAGCAGCAAGAAGTCAATACTATAAAGTATTCAGAAGACCTTTGGCACACTTAAAGCATTATATGGATGTGCTTAGAACAGAATAGAAATTATTAGTAATACTTTCAAAATTTAGTTATTGCATGGATACTTATAATGCACAGTCTCCCTATAGTAATGTATAATCTTTACTCCCGAAAAAGAAATAAGCACTTCCCTATACTTCTATCCAGTTGTCATAGGTAACCTTGTGAGTTCTGTTATGTTCACATTATGGTGACTGTACTGTACTTTTTTGACTGTTAATTCATGCAGTCAAGCTGCCCGGGGGTTGTTTGTGAAATGTTTTGAATGTGGAAACATGACTGATTTCTCAGGTGTCTGAGTGCACTAAGGAATCCAGGACATGAATGCAGTATCACTTTTTTAACAAAATGCCAAGAAGACAGGGTTGAGCAGTAAATTCTTGGGTAGCACAGAGGTGGGTCCCTAGATCCTGTTCTTGGGATAGAATTCCAGATATATGGAACCAGTCTCAGGTCCTGCTGTGAACACCCTTTTCATCTGGTCTGAGTGCTGAAAAAACATGACTGTTGAATTCTTTGACACTGCAAATATGTCTCTGTGGATGGACAAGGATGTATCTCTGCTTCTGCAATGGGAAATATGTAAATCTAAGCCAAAAGAAAGAAGTGATCAATCCTAGATCACAAAAGGTGAGAAAAGTTGAAGGAAAAACAGATTTTCTGCTCATTTTTTCTGGTAACTGTAACTGTACTAATGTAGCCCTGATGCAGCACAGTTTATGTCTATATGACTAAACTCTCATCTTTCTACAGGGGCTGCTGTTAGCACATTGATAAGCATCTCTGGATTGTGCTCAGCGTTGAATAGGATTCAGACAGTGGCTGTTTGGCACAGATCACAGTCATTCCCAAGAGCAAGCTAACCTCTGGATAGGAGAGATGCTCTCATGCCTGCACTCCAGACTGTGTGTTAACCAGATTTTATTTACTAGTATAGGTGTAACTAACAATCGAATGTGGTGACTGACTTACTTTCACCAGAAGACTGAAGGACCGGACTTCTCCAGAAAGAGCAAAACAGGAACAACAGGAGTAATTTGTTGTGGTGGTGGTGGTTAGACCTTTATGTCTCAGTTTTTCATATCAGAGCAGAAGTTGGCATGCTGGGTTGACTGCAGCTCAGTATTGGCAACATCAGCTCCACCTGTTGAAACCTCTCAGTGGATCTTGCCTTTGAGCCAGGGAATGAGCTAGATTACATCCAAATATCTCTATGTATTTTCCACAAATCTAAATAAGCTACTGCTCCTGCATAGGGCAGCTTGAATGGATCCTGAGCAATGCTTTATCCCTCTGCACAGTTACTTATGGTATAACACAATGCAGAAATATGATAAATGATATGAAAAGATTTGCTGCCAGGAGCATGACCTCCTTGTTCATTTGAGCATCCACCCTCCTCACTACCATCTACACAGGCTGTTTTCTCTTGTCATTGCTTCTTTATTACTTCAGCACTCTGGATCTACCAGTCCCTCTGGCTAAAGGAGATTATAAAATGTATGCTGAAAGAAAGCTTAGATTTCAAGTTTAAAAGTGTGTTCATTTGCTGCAAACTGAAAAGTCTTCTTCCTCCCTCACATTCTCCAGGGAAGGGTGGATGTAAAGTTATTGAGAAATTATCAGTATGCTGCCACTTTCTCAGTTTGGGTTTTCTGACTGTAACAACCAGTTTTGACTGCAAAGAGAATTGCAATGCCAGAGTTAACATTGCTTGTGTTGCCAGTTTAATAAATAGAGCAAAGAAACCCTGGCACAATGCACAGCACAGAACTGGAGCAAAGTTGCTGTTAGCTAAAGTCTGTAGTAATGAAAATACAGTCATGATTTCCAGGTCTGTGTGGTTTTTTACTGGCTTTACTCCAGATGCTGATCCAGATCCCAAGGGCGATGGATACTGGACCTCAATGGCTTTGTGATAAAAATTGTGTATTTTTACAAAATTTTTATTACATTAATTTCCAATAGATAACCTTTCTGTTCGTTTCTTATGGTGATGTTTGTTTTGGATGGCATCTGCTTTATTTGTTTATCCATGACTTTTATATATTTTAAACTGTGGTATTTTGCAGAATCATCCATATTGAATAAGTGCTGTAGTCCACAAAAGTCAGTGTGGGAACAATGAAAGTAGAATCACCTTCAAAAGATAAAAACATGCAGTTTTTAATACTTCAGGCAGTAAGAATGATGGTAACATGAGATCCTAAATGTGTCTCTTTAGTCTACTTAAAAGAGTGTCCATATTCTCATGGTGTATATATATTTTAAAATAAATGTCTCTGAAGATGCCAGAGAATAAAATGTATCCATCTATTTTATTATTTCATTGTTATGAAATAACGTTCTTACAGTACCAAAAGAGATAAAAAACCCCAACAGCAATAACATCACCTTCACAACAGGATTATAGTTTACACTTCTCTTACTTTAACACATCATGCCCAAGAAAAAAATCTTTAGTGTTTCACCTGATTTATGGCTGACACATTTTAACGTTCTCTTTCAGCTAAGAAAATTATTTGAAGCTTTGTCATACTAGCAGCAGCAATGCAAGATAAGCAAGTATGGAATATGTGATATAAACAAAGAAGGTTATATTTTATAAATATTTACATTTATTTGTTGTTTTTGCTGTCTCTCAAACTTTGAAGTTCACTGTTGACAAAGTAACTGAAATGTTGAAAATAAATAATTTCACTTGCATGCATATAACTCTGCCACAGTATAACACCATATAGCAGTACATTTCTCTAGAAGAAAACTGAGAATTGTAAACTTGATATTTTTACAGAATTGTTTGTATTGGAAAAGATCTTTAAGATCCACAAGTCCAGCTGTAAACCTAACAAGTCCACCACTACATCATGTCCCTAAACACCACATCTACGTGTCTTTTAAATACCTTTGAGTGAGATAGTCACTCAACCACTTACCTGTGCAGTCTGTCTCAATGCTTGCCAACCCTCTCCATGAAGTAATATTTCTTAATAGCCAGTCTAAACCTCCCCTGACATAACTTGAGTCCATTTCCTCTCATTCAATCACTTGTTACTTGGGAGAAGAGGCAAACATTTCTTTCACTATAGTCTTTCATGTAGTTGTAAAGAACAATACAGTCTGCCTTCAGACTTTTCTCCAGGCTGAACAATCCCAATTCCTTCAGCTGCTCCTCATAAGACTTGTGGTCCAGATCTTTTATGAAGGTCACTGCCCTTTAAACATGCTCCTAGAGTTCAACATCTTTCTTGTAGTGAGAAGTCCAAAACTGAACAAGGAATTTGAGGTGCAGCCTCACCAGCACTGTGTACAATTTTAGAAGCTTATAATTATTTTTTAATCTCTCAGTATGAATATATTCATAAATTATTCACAATCTCAATTATTGACATGGAAAACATAGTTGTAAAGTGACATGATCTTTTTTGTTGTTATTGAGATTTTTCTTCTGCATTTGAATATAACTCAATATTTGTCACCTGGAGGTCTAAAGTAATCACTACTACAATGTTTGTGGATCTTTTTCAATTAGTGAATGAAAAAAGTGGGAAGGTTTGTATGAGGAATTAAAATTAAAAGCTGAAAATTAAATGATAAATTAGTTGTATTGTTCTGCTATGTAATCTGATCTTTTTTTACAGAATTGAACTTTTGATTCTCCTGTGAAATACAGAAAAATTACCAGGGGGAAAAAAATCCTGGAAAATGACCATAGTTATCTCCATGTCCCAGAGGTTCAGTGCTGATAGTAGAGATTGTAAAACCTGACTCTGCCTCTTTCTTTGCCTTAAACATTTTGTCTGAATGCTGGCCATTTCTGTGTTTGTTTTGTGGTGCCAGCAACAAATAGTGGAGTTGGTGCAGAGCAGACCTCCCCAAGAATGGACCTTGGGATATGACCTGAGGGCCTTATCTGTGGCACCATGTTCAATGCAGGAGAGGTGCAGGAGTAATCATCACTCTTGCTCACTTGGATGAGCTCAAGTTCCAGAGCTGTCTGCTAAAGAAGGAGGTGATGCAGTGGTGGGTGCTGTTCTCCCCCTCCTTCCTCCTCATCTACCTCCACCTGCCAGACTGTCTGGGCCAGATCCTTCTGAAAGACACGTGGCAAGACCACCCCATCATGTGTTGATGGGGATTGGATGGGCTTTATAGAAGAACTCACGAGGAACAACACCAGGGGGGTCTCACTCCTGAGCTCTCTTGTTCTCTCTTGCCCATCACTTTGATTAGACCAGCCTGGACCATGCAGCATGGAAGAAGCTGCTGCAGTGACAATGTGGTCCCAAAGAACTGTTGCTACCCATTAATGTAGTGATTTCTTTCCTTTTCCCTGCTATCTCTTTCTTTCTGTCTCTCTCGCGTTAATGTGCATATTAGATCAGATCTGAGTGACCTTGGCTGCATTCAGGGATCAGATTGTGATCTGAACAGGCTGGGATTTGTTCCTGTAATTTTGGGAAGTTGCAACCCCGTGTCCTGGCTGAGAACCCAAGAATTTTTGCCTGTTTATGTTTGCCAGAGCCAGAATAAATATTGCTTTTGATTTTTGCCCTGAGAGTGACCTTGTTGTCCTCTGGATCACTGCACAGATAAATAATAATCCTCTCCTCCCAGTCAGGCCTGGACGTAAGCGTGTGGTTCATGGGTCTGTCATGACAGAGATCTTCAACCTAAATTCAGGATTATTTGAAATACAAAGAGATATTGATAGTATCATTTGTCAGTGATATTTGTTTTGTATCAATTGTTTGTGTAATATCATAGGTGTACATTAGGGTTTTAAGAGAACTAGAAGAAGAAGAACTTATGAATGTTGGTTGATGAGAAGCTCAACATGACCTGGCAATGTGTACTTGTAGCCCAGATAGCCTACTGTATCTTGGACTGCATCAAGAGAAGCATGATCAGAAGACTGAGGGAGGTAATTCTCTCCCTTTACTCTGCACTTGTGAGATCTCACCTGGAGAACTGCATCCCCAACATAAGCATATGGATCTGTTTGGGTGAGTCCAGAGGAGGGCCAAAAAGGTGATCAAAGGGGTGGAGCACTTTGGCTCTGAAGACAGGCTGAGAGAGTTAAGATTGTTTAGCCTGGAGTAGAAAAGGCTCCAGGTAGACCTCATAGCAGACTTCCAGAACTTAAAAGGAGCCTACAAGAAAGGCAGAGAGGATGTTTTTACAAGGCCATGTAGTGAAAAGACAAGGGTTAATGTTTTTAAACTGAAAGAGGGCAGTTTTATATTAGATATAAGGAAGAAACTCTACACTATGAGGGTGGTGAGGCACTGGAACAGGTTGCCCAGAGAAGCTGTTCATGCCCCATATCTGGAGGTGTTCAAGGTCAGGTTGGACAAGACTTTGAACAACCTGGTCTAGCAGAAGGTGTCCTTGCCCATGGCTAGGGGTCATGCAACTGGATGATCTTAAAGGTCTATGATTCTATGATATAACTATGCTTTTTATCTCTTTGTTTGGCAAAACATACGACCTTTTTGTGATGCTAGGATGGCTCACCGGAGAGAAACTATGATACTTCTAGAAAAAATCTATCAGATCAGTTGACAGCGATTAATCCTTTTACTTACAAAAATATGAAATACTTTGAAATTTAATTTTATTTTTTTTAAAAAAAGAGTTCATTTGTGAGAGAAGAAGCCTTCTGACTAATCAAAAAAAAGTAATGTGCATAAGTAATACCTACAGTATATTAGTCCATTAAATCAATTTACAAGATTAACAGCATAATCTTGCATTTGTGAGTGGTCAAACACCAGATTAGCCCCTTTTTTTAAGTCCTCATCTGTGATTTTAAATCAGATGTTGTAGTTAAGATTTTCTGCGTGGTTGCATTCTTCTCTTAATCAACTCTGACTTTTGCTAGAATATTCTATCTCCCCATATATGCCTAAGAACTTCAGAAGCCAGATGTGAACTACATTTTTAAGTAGTATCCTATACCATAAAGATTTCAAACCTCAAAGAAAATGGTGGGGAAAAAACTACCTCCTACTGGACTAAGCATTAATTTTAATGAAAAATGTAATGACATCTTCTTCTACATGTGGCTTTGAAGGATATAAGGCTGTTGTACAGAAATGGATATTTTTATTTAATGAAAATGCTTCTTTGAATCAAAATATTTGGTAATGTTTACACTATTATCTTTGAGCAGTCATAATTCCTTGGTTTTGTTTGTTTAAATACAACTTACCTGGTAAAAATTGAAACAATTATATAACTTTATCATAATATACATACAAGTAAAAAAATTTCTCTCCCTTCTGCCAGAAGATAGTTCCATTTTCCTCACTTGTTAGTAACTAGTTGAATGAGAAAATAACAGATACAATAAGATTTTTGCCATAGAAATTAGCAGATGTTATTCTTAAAAGTATTATGAACTTCTGCATTTCTCCTTGAAAAGAGAAAATCAGTGGGATACTGCCTACAAGAAGAGCAAAATTCAAAAAAAGTGTTTGAGAGATCAGTTTTCACCCAACACAGCATCTGATAAAGGCACAGTGTTCAACTTGTGTGATTTACAAACACACTATGGGAAACAAACAAGGTTATAATGGAAAATGACTTACTAATAACTTTTAATTGAGGTTAAGTGAACAGACAGTAACCCTTTTCTGTGAATACAGACAACAAGTTGAATTAAAATGATTGGAGATTTGTGATTAAAAAAATACTTTCCCTTTCACTATGACAATTAAAAAAAAGAAAAAAAGCCCAAGACAGTGCAGTCAGCTATTTTATTCTGATTTGCTTATTTTATTTGGCTTTTATATCTTGTTGTCTTCAAGTACTTTGGAACATTTTTTTCCCCTTCCTGCTGCTTTTGCATTCCTGGAGTATTTCCAACAAAAGTTATCTCCTACTCTCATGCTAATTAATACATGGTAGAGTACTATATTGTGCAGTGCATATGCACATTAGAGCTAGTAAAATTTTGCTGCTTCTCTCAGTAATTAGCATGAGAGGATGAAAGCAGACATTTTTTGCTAATGAATGCTTATAGAGCACTTTGAACATGTGAGGCCCTATAGAAGGATGAAGTGCAATGTTTCTGGTTCTTTCCTCAGGCTTCAAGTCCATGTTAGATGACTTCATCGTTTTTCCTGTGGCTAAAACCTTTCATTTGAACATTTAATTTCAGTGATGTTAAATGATAAAATGAAAAGATTTAGAATAGAGAAAGGTTATAATATGTATTCACAGAAAACACATACGAAAAAAAGCAACATTGAGACTTATATGCTATTATAAATTTCCATTTTTTACTGAAATAGCTTGTGAGGAGAGCAACAGCAGTGATCTAATCCTATTGCTAGGTATAATAAATGAAAAGAAATCCCATGTCTTGTACATATAATAAATAAAATCACAATTATTTCAAGTAGAAAAATCAAAACAGATTAAAGAAATTTTATTCCATGTTCCAATACCATGATTTAAAAGAAATTGTTTATTGAAAAATGGACTTTGGAACAGGACTAACTGATTTATTACATTTGCCAGTGTGGTAGGGTTAAACACTTCAAGTACTCACAAATTATTATAGCAGTAATATACCTGTTAGCCTACATTGTCTAGGTTCTCTTGGACTAAAATACTTTTTCATGTCCATTTTCAGCCTTGTTTCACTGACTTCTCTGAATCATAGAATCACTAGGTTGGAAAAGACCTTTGAGATCATCAAGCCCACAAGTACCTGCCCACTGCTAAATTATATCCCTAAGTACTTTATCTACTTGTCTCTGAAATACTTCAGGGACGTTGACTCAATCATCTCCCAGGGCAGCCTGTTCAAGTACTTGATAAACCTTTCAGTGAAGAAATTTTTCCTAACATCCAATCTGATCCTCCTCGGGTGCAACCTCTTGTCCTATCACCTGTCACTTGGAAGAAGAGACCAACACCCATCTCTCTAAAACCTACTTTCAGGTAGTTGTAGACAGTGATAAGTTCTCCTCTCAGCTTCCTCTTCTCTAGTCTAAGTAACCTCAGTTCCCTCAACTGCTCCTCATAAGACTTGTTCTCCAGCTCCTTCCACAGATTCTTTGCTCTTATCCTGACACGCTCCAGGATCTCAGTGTTGTTCTTTTAGTGAGGGTCCCAAAAGTGAACACAGTATTCAAGGTGCAGCCTCACCAGAACTGAGTACAGGAGTAGAATCACTTCCCTGGTCCTGCTGGTCATGCTGTTCCTGATACAAGCCAAGAGGCCTTTTTGGCCACCTGGGCACATTGCTGGCTCATATTCAGTCAACAGCCCCAGGTCCTTTTCTGCCAGGCAGATTTCTTTTCTTTTTTTCAGGGTGAATACACCCTTCTCCAAGCCTGTAGCACTACAGGGGGTTGTTGTGTCTCAAGTGCACAACTCTGCACTTGGCCCTGTTGAACCTCGTCCTGTTGGTCTCAGCCCATCAATTCAGCCTGCTCAGATCCCTTTGCAGAACCTGCCTACCCTTGAGCAGATCAACACTTCCTCCCTGGTTAGTGGCATCTGCAAACTTACTAAGGATACATTCAATACCTTCATCCTGGTCATTGATAAAGTTATTGAACAGAATTGGACCCAGCACTGAGGCTTGAAGAACACCACTTCTGACTGCCTTCCAACTGGATTTGACTCAATTTACCACAACTCTTTGGACCTGACCATATGGCCAATTTTTTACCCAGCAGAGGGTACACCTGTCCAGGTCAGTGGAAGCCAGTTTCACAAGCAAAATGTTGTGAGAAATAGTGCCAAAGGCTTTACTGAAATCTGAGTACACTATGTCCACAGCCTTTCCCTCACTCATTAAGGGGGTCTTCTTGTCATAAAAGGCAATCAGGTTAGTTTGGCAGAACATGTCTTTCAAAAACCCATGTTGACTGGGCCTGATCACTTGGTTGTCTTGCATGTGCTGTGTGATAGTATGCAAGATGACCTGCTCCATGATCTTCTCCAGCACTGAGGTCAGACTGACAGGCCTGTAGTTCCCTAGATCCTCCCTCTAGCCCTTCTTGTAAATGGGTGTAACATTTGCCGGCCTCCAGTAAAAGGGAACTTCCCAGACAGGACTGCTGGAAGATGATGGAAAGGGATTTGGCAAGCACCTCCAACAGATCCCTTAATACCCTCAGGTGGATCCCAGATGGCCCTATGGACTTTTGAATGTCTAATTGTCTGAGCAGGTCTCTAACCATTTCCTCATGGATCATGGGAGTTTTGTTCTGCTGGTGTTCTCCACATCATTCCATGTGACATAAGTATTCTGCCCAAATTTACTGGCATCCTGACTTTTGAGGGGAGGGGAGGGAAAGGGAAAGAAGGGGAGAGAAATGGAGGGGAAATCCAAAGTCCAACAACCTTTACATCAAAAGATCATTATCTCATTGTTTTGAGACAATTCAAGTGAAGTCAAGCTGTCCCTGACAGAAGATTGTATGGCTTTTTTTTTAAAGCTTGACATTATATTGTCATTGCAGTCTCTTAAATTGCCTGTTCTGACTTTTAAGTACCTTAGAGTTAGAAGCATGTTTTCTGATCTATCCAAAATTTTCTTAGCTGTAAATTAAACTGCATACTTAATGTACTGCACTCAAGGAATATGAAAAGAAAATTGATCATGCTCATTAATAGCAACTTTTTATATTGGAAAATTCAGTCACAGTCTTTTCTAATCAGAGACAAATTACTTTAACCTGTCTTCACATTCAGATTTTCTACATTTTTTCAGTGGTTTCGATGGTGTAATTTTATTTTTTCCTAAATGCCATTGTGAAATCAATATATAATGCCCACCAGAGGCAAATCCATTGCCACTAGTGCTCATTAGCTACTTCTTAACTACTGTCTCGCTCCCTTAGTTCGTCTACCAAGTAACTACTGCCTGTTTGGTATTGACATTAATATAAGGCCTTTCAAGTGTTGATCATGGAAAGCTGCAAAGGTCTTTGAACTCTGAGGATGTCTTCCAAAGAACCTGAGTCTGCTCCCTGATGAATGTAATTTTAACATTTTCTCATTACTTTATTCCACTATCCTTCTTATTAGTGGAAATGCTGAGCACTAGTAGACCTAGAAAAGAATGTACATCCATAGTCCTGCAGTAACCAGTTTCTGTGCTGCCACTTTGCTACTGACATTTACTACTTTTAGTAAATTTTCTACTTGCTTTTAGTTAATCTACTTCCCCTCTTGCTTGTGAGAATACTATAATTGTAACAAAATAAAGATACAACTTGAAACTTTGCTGCTTCTTTCCTTCCCCTTATCACAGACTTGCATTAAATTGCTGCATGTTATTGGAAAATGAACATTTAATAGGATATCCGTTGGGATCTTCCTCAAGGCACATTCAGCTGGCATCTGAGGTGTCACTTGATCTACACCAGTTCTCAAAGACAAGCCATAACATTCAGTACTTGCTTTCAGATTTTCTTAGACCACATTTCATCTCGCAGCACCCTTACTGCCACGTTACACAAAAGACAGTAAAAAAATCTATCATCTGCACTATTTTTACATTCTTCTGTAATATCTAAGAGGGAGAAAAACACTCTTTCCAGCAGTAGGAAACAAACTTGTAAATTGTTAACCCTATTCCTATACTGGGTTGGTATTAACTTCTACAATGAGTATAATGTAAAGAACTTACTGTTTGGAGAGAAGCAGTATCTTAGACTATTTTCTAAAATAAGTTGTTCGATGGAGAGATGTCATTCCCATCCTGCCATTCATATTTTCATGGGAAGTACCATCTTCTATATGATAGATTTCTGCAACAAGCTCAATAACTTACCTGCATTCTACTTGATATGTAAGCACAAGCTGACAATCACTTTGGTTCCTTAGTACCTTCTCAGGTGCTACAGTGAAGGAAAAACAAGCCTACATGTACTGAAGAGACCTGTAAATATTTCTCCTAAATCTCTGGAAGATTAGTGCAAAATCTATAAACAGACCTTGTCTGTAGGAACTTATTATCTACATATAAGGACTTCTGATGTAATTACTGAGATAGGTCTCTCTCCTATACTATGAAGACCTGTCTAGATTCCCATCCCATTAAGGTGCCTGAAGGCACTCTCCTGTATAGAGTTTTGGGCTTATTTTCAAAAAGTTTATTTCATCATCATGCTCTTCTTGAATGAGATGCTAATTTTTAATTTTTTTTGGCAGATATCTTCTACCTAAGCAATGTCTTTCATCACAGTTTCTGACATACTAAGCAACCCTATGAATGTAAAACAGAAGCTGGCTTTCAAGTGACCCTAAATAAAATGCATTTTAACATCAGACTATGGCTAGATGCAACATTTAAGTTATTCCTTTTGTCAGGTCAACTCCAGGCAGTTTGAAAATACATTCTAAAGGTACTTTGATCTGGATAAACATTTTTTTATGACTGCATTTAAGTTAGCCACCTGGTTTAAACACTTCTATGGTAATAAATTGATACATAGGTGCTGACTACATTAGTAAGTGATTTATATGTCTTGAGGATGCACTGCTTTAGATATTATTTAAAATACCTGAAGAAAAGTAGAAAGTAAAACAATGTAGGCCATAAAAACATATAAACCAAATGTCTAAAGATGCATTTGATTCCACTGTTAAAAAAAAAAGGATGCAATATTCAATTAGATTAGAGAAGTTACCTTTTGCAGACACTGTGTAGGCGCATAAATACCCACGCAAAAATGCAGAGAAACACTGAATCAGGTTATCTATGACAGCAACCAAACATGGAGGAAAGGCTAGGATATGATAGATTCGTGTATATTGTTCAGATTATATTAAAATCTGTTTATTTGTCACAACTTATGAGGGCCCCTGATTGGTCTCCTTCCAGGCTGAGCTCAGCACACAGCTGAAGAGGAGTTAATTGAAACTAAATCCAGGTAAGAGAGAGGTTATGCCTGCAGGCAGAAGAAAACCCCTGGGGAGTTTTCCATCATATTCGCTTCTCCATTTGAAGACATGTCGCACAAATCATCAAAACAGCCTTTGGTGTCTAGACTCCCCTCTGAACCCAGACTTATAAATAGCAACCTATACACAAACATCAGGACCAAGAGATTTCTTCTCACTTTTTGTTTGGTGATGAAATGACCTTAATCATGTGCACCTTTCTTATCTCATGAATTAATTATCATGATGAAGCTTACTGAAGCCTGAACACAGTAAGCATCTACACCCACTGTTCTGCTCTTGGCACTAACTCCTTACCGAAAGAACACTGAGTCACATTTAATGTTTTATCTAGTGTTTTCCAGTCTCTGACTGAACACAGCCAAGGTTACTGTGACCTTCAGAATTTACCTACATAGCTCCATGAGAAAGGAGACAAGTAATTATATTATTTTTGAGCTTAAAATAAAACAATGGAATTCAATGATTGGAGAAACTGAGAGAGACCATGAGATTCTCCACTTTCTAATTCAAACAAAAAGCCCAGTAATTTGAGCTTTCTTACGATAAAACAAGTGAAGGTATATCAATATTTAAGTAGATATGACCTAAAAAGTTTAGATTTAAAATATGTTAATTATATACAGCAAAATAATTTTGGATTTTTTTTTCCCCTGTGGAAAATAAGAATTGTGACTACTGGTAATATAAGTTAGTTTTGTACTAAACATTTTCAGGAAGAGCTAAGGAGAATGAAAGGCAATAAAAGGTCAGTTCAGGTTCACTACTAACTTTGTTTCCTGATCATCAACTTATTTAAAAGCTAGTGGCTTATGACAATTCTTTCTCACCCCAGCATTTCTAGCAAAAGCACAAGTTTAGGTCAACATCTTTACATTTTAATGCTATAGGCCCCATGTCATGCCAGAAATATGAATCTGGTCTCCCTTTCCACTTCCATCTAAGTGGTTATTTTATTAGATTGGTATGTTGGAGATGCAGTACAAAGCTACATCTTGGCCTCTGAAGTATTCTTCTTCCCTACAACAGCTACCAGTTTGGCTGTAAAAGATACTGAGTTTGCATAGCTTATGTTAAAATGGATTTTCTTCATATAAAATAATTTACAGAGTAATATTTTAAAAAATCATTGAGACAGTGAGAAAAAATGGTCAAAGGATCTATTTTGAATTAGGTAAGTGGAGGAGATGAGACTAGATTGCTTAATTAGGTTTCCAAATTTCTGTTCATCAAAGCAATTTCATTTCGATATGAATAAAACCCAGTGTTTTGTAACCACCAGAATGAACTATTTAAATATTTTATTATTTACCCTTTTATCTTTTAGCTGTCCAAAACTAATTCCTCAGTTCCTCATAAGAAGAAATCTTTTGTCTTTTTTTTTTAACAATTTTTCCAGTATAAGTTCTGTCAACAAGTAATTCAGTGATGACTGCACTCAAGCAGTTTCTGACTCTCAGTACTAGTGGTTCTTCAGAGAAGAGATGAGGACTTCCAAAAGTCCAGCAACTCTTTTCTACTGTGGAAGAGGTAAGTTTGATATGGGGCTAGTTAACATCCCTAATATTATGATTTCAAGATCAGAAAAAAGAAAAGATTTTTCCTACCTTAATTTCTAACGATTTTTTTGCCTCTGAAAAAAAAAATCATAACGAATAAGTAGCCATTTTTACCTAAAAAGCATTGTCTAGACCATTATCTATCTTGATTTAGAGGTTCCATGAGCCTAAAATAGCTAAAAGTAGATTTCAATTTTTTGTCTGTCTGCTCCCAAAGCAGAGTTATCAAGGAAAGAATATCTCACCATATTATCCACATACTTTCTAACATCACATGAGGCAGTAAGGGAATGAGAGAAGAGTTTGTGGTTGTATTTTCACCAGCTTCTTTTCATAAACTTAAGGAAATTAATGGGCAAGGGAAGAAATGTCTGTTTCCCAAGTGGAAAGGGAGCTTAGCTTAAAAGTGGACAAAAAAAAAAATGCTTTTAGCTTCATCCTCACTGGAATCTGTAGAAGCCTTGGAATTGCTTCTGAGAAAGACCCTGCTCTTGCCTGAAGAAACAGAAGAGAGTTGTGGGAAGCATGCCCAGGACATGAAGGCAACAGTACTGACTTTAGTCATAAACAGTCAAATAACATTCTTGGCAGCAATGTGTTCCCTCTTGTTAGCCCTCTTAACCAGCCTTTGTTGGGCTGCGAGGTGGATGGAAGGGTGGATGAAGGAAAGAAAAATAAGAAATAGGTCTGAGCCATTGCTAGAGACAAAAATTCCAGCTTTTCAGGGAAGGAGAATGCCCTGGTATGGGAAAGGGGTTGAATGCCATCACCTTCAGGAAACAGAATTTTATTTATATAGAGTAGTTAGTGTTTTAAAGGTTAACCAGCTCCCCTTTAACCTCTCTCTCTAACTATTGCAAAAGTCAGTGTTCAGGTCACCTTCTTCTGTCTTAGTCTTGCTGAATCAGTGATCCACAAATGTAACAACTCCTCTAGGGGAAAAAAATGCATGAGCTTGTTCTTTAATGCATATCCTTAGGGTCCATGCTTATTTTAAGTCTCTCCATTGCCTATTAACATTAGCAAAGATTGCTATAGCTTTCCCTGTTAAAATAAAGGGGGGAGGAAGAAGAAAAACTAAACTACAGTTAAGTATAATGAAGACTCTATTATCCTGGCACAACATAGTGTTCTTATTGCTATTTTTCTTTGAAGAGAATAATCATGTGTAAGTGAAGTCATACAGATGATTAGTGAAAGGTTTGGGGCAGCTCTCGTGTTAGAATAGTTTACACTCATTACATATATCAAGCACCCTAACCACTCTGTGATTTTTTTTCTTTAAACTCACAGTCTATTACATGAATTACACTGTTCTAATTTCTTTAATATCCTACATGACTGCACGGTACTAGGAAGCAGGCCAAAAAAATTTCAAGGCAATTTCAGATGTTATCCTTTGGAACGTAAGATTTTCTGACATTTTCAGACTGTTTTGTGTGTCTACTCTTCCATTCAGCAAATCATTCTTTTGAGTCATCATAGCAAGTATATAACTGCAGTGAACAATCATTAAAGAATTCTGTGCAGTGCTTGAAGATGACTCTGTATCTTTAGAGACTTGTATGTCCCCAGGTCCTGTCATTTGCAGGAGAGACTGCTTCTATTTCAAAGGCACTGATTTGTACGTTCTGCCTGACTTAATTCACATGGAGACACATACACACAATAAAACTTTTTCTGAGGACAAAACAAAAAATGGGGAAAAAAGCTTATGTCCAAATACCTTAAAATCCAAGTAGCTCACAAAGCTCATTTCACTTTGACACAAAGAAAGGTGTCACAGTAAGTCAGCTGAAGTAAAAGATTTATTGATGTCATTTTGTGCCAGCTCCAGGTAAGTGGTACTGAACTTCTAAACTTTGACCTTGTCCTATTTATATTTGTTCATATTCAAGATCACAACTGACTTACAGGCAGACAATTTGGTTGTCAGTATTTAATAGCTGAGAGTGCTGTTAAACATGACATCAACAGCTGAACTGTGCTTGGTCTATTTTTTTCACTCCCCCAGTCCCACTTCTGTTATTGTCTCTCTCCTTAAACCCATACATTTTTATCCAGGTTTGAGCCAAAGTGTTTTTCAATTTGTTATCAATCTTGTAAATAATTTTAGAAGAAGAATTCATTTATTGAATCACATAATAAAAAGGGGTACAAAACCATAAGACAGTACTTAATGAAATGAGATATAATTATCAAGTACTTAGTAAATAAAAAGTTTTACACACTGTAATTTCATCAGTTCTCAGTTGAAAAAAAAATTTAAAGGAGCTTTAAATATCCAGGATTCATGGAGGACATCTGGTACGTTTAGACTATTTTAAGACTTTCTTGGAGAACAGCATTTTTTTCTGATCCAAATCTCTTCTGGAAACTTATATATCCCGCTTTTTTATTAGTGCATAGCTTTTCCCAAAATCTTTCCTGCTTTTTACAGTAATGAATGATATGATATATCTATTCAATGGTCAGCAGTTTCCAAGTTTCCTCAAGAAGTGATGCATTAAAATCCAAACTTTAAATGAAAATAATAATTTAATAACTTACAAGTTTCTGCCACATCTGGATTCTTTGTTGTGTATATCAGAACCAATTGCCAGAACAGAATAGAAAAGATGTATGATTACATATGTATTACTAAAAGATGTATGATTGTGTATGTATTATTACTACCCAGGGAAGCTGTGGATGCCCCGTCCTTGGATGTGTTCAAGGTCAGGTTGGATGGGGCCTTGAGCAGTCTGGCTTTGTGGGAGGTGTCTGTGCCCATGGCAGGGGAGTTGGAACTAGATGATATTTAATATCCCTTCCAACCCAAACCATTCTATGATTCTATGATTCTAGTTTCTCTTACAAAGGTCAAATCTTTCCTTTAAACAAACAAAGCCCCTAAAACTGCAGATCTGTTAGAAAGCAAGGTTCATTGCTTTCTCTATAACCTATAAAATGCCAGAAGAGTTTCAAACAAATAGCAATAAAAGTAAAAAGGGCCACTTTCTTCACCTAACTCAAGTGCCATAATAGCCTGCAGTATATTTTAGCATCAGAATATATAGGGAGTACTGTTGAACCAATAGATTTGTAGACCTATATTAATTGAAAAAAACATGTAGAATGATAGAGAATTTTAAAACATTTCAAATAAGAAGCCATTCCACTTGTCAGCCAAAGTGCAATTTATGACCAATGGAAGTCACATAACATATTTCTTAAACTCAGTTTTGAGCCTGTTGTAACAAAGGTATCAGGTGACAGAAACTTCAATGGAACTTCAATAACCTGTACTCCTAGATAAAGCTCAGAAATCTAAAGAAGCACGTATCTGAAGAAAACAAAAAACCTAGGGAAAATAATATTATAGCTTCAAGTCCTTGAAGGCATTTTTGCCTTGCAATGACCAGTTTCAGGGTGTGGTGTTGCCACAAGTTACATGTCTTAGCCAAGATTTTTCAGAAGGCAAGTGTTGTAGGCAAGCCAGGGTTGAAATTCAGAGAAAGAACAGGCCTGTCATTTGCCCAGCTCTGGTTTAGCCAGAATCCTCCCTTCTTTTTACAATTACAGTGGAAAATTATTACGGTTTAAATGTATAACTTCTCTGAAGTAACACGAACAGTTGTTTGATTGTGCTTTAGGAAGATTCTATTTTTGGTGTGCTCAGTAATTGCTATTGATTCAGGCCACTAGCAACGGTGATTTGGAGGGTTGTCTAAGCTTCAGGTTGAACTAGGTTCTGAGCAATTTACTGACTTGAAGGCAGCTCTGGCTCTGTATGTCTGGAAGCAGAAACATGACTTTAAGCAGAAGCAGGTGGCAATGATTATACAGATTGTAGTAAAAACTTAATATTTAGATAACTGAGTATGTCAGATTTTTAGCCTACAGGGAATATATTTTCTAACTTGGTACTTTCTGACACTTCTAGTGACCTGAGTGAGATTGCTGCAGGTTTCGTGAGATATGTTGATTTAATTCATTTACTCAGGGGACAACCAAATATTTTATAGAGGAACTGGCTGCTTGTTTTACAGCCAGTTCTTCTGCTTTTATGGTAAAGGATGCACCTTTCACAAGATATATAATTAACAGACCAAAATGGTCAAACCCATTTAGTATGCAAAACAATCTTTCTAGTGCCATGAGTGAAAATGAAGGGAAGGGAGAAGGGACATGGAAGGGACAGGGACAGGGACGGGAAGGGAAATAAAAAGGTTGTGTGAGGTAGCTATCATTCACTATCAACACCTGTGAGGAAAACAAGATGTTTTCAGAGTTGGCTGCTAAGCCTCAGGGACAGCTATCCAAATACAAGGAACCTCACTGTGACTCTTGATGTTAGCACACGGTTCATAACCCCTGAAGCCCAGGACATGATTAGCTGTCTACACATCCCAAATGCAGTTCAAGGTGAATGTTTGCACAAATTTTATGCCTAAATGCTCTTTTCACTCAAAAACAGCAGAAAAGAGACAACTGTGGTTTAAGCTGGCAATGTCTTTAAAAAAACATGCAAACAATTACCATTAGATACCAAGCTTTTCTCCATTAGTTCAAGACTAAGGAGTTTTTTGTCTCATTTTTTTAATCCAAGGGATGGTTTGCTGACATATGCTATACAGGTAGTTTTTTCTCCTAATCAAGAACCTAATTTGGAGATCAAACATCTGCTTCTGGCTATAGACTTTCCCCAGGCCTGGGTTTACATGTATTTTTTACCCTCCCTCAGGAACGTTGGTAGATGTGTTGTTCAGCAAGCAGCTGGATCTGTAATTCCAAAAGAAATTTAGTCTAATATTACAAAGTATCACAATTTCATGCTGATGTACTTATTGAAAAGCACAACTCTCTGTTAAGGTCATAGGAATACACGTAAGAGTGCAGTTGGAGGCCAAGGGTGGCCCCATCACAGGTTGTATCCTTTGTACTCTGAGCAGACCTACAGGGTGTGTACAGAGTGGGCAGCACCAGGTACTGGTAACACCATCACTTACAACCCCAGACACAGTGAATAATCAGTCAAGGGCCAGAGGCCAGAAAAGGGCACCAGCAAGATGCAAAAGGAGGCAAGTGCCTGATGACTCACCTGACAGGTGAGCTACCTGCAGAAGATCCAAGGTCTTTCCAGGAGTCAGGGCCAGAGAGAGGGCTCTAAACTGCCACTCCAGCCATGTGACTGGGGCAGGGACTGATGACTGACCCCATCGTGGGCTGAAGTGGCTTTCCTGGGCCTGTAGGCAGCAGGGTGGGAGGCAGGTGGGGCTGGGAAAGTATAGCCTGGTTGTGCCCTCAGGGACCTGATAATGTATGTATGAGGATATATGTACAAGATCCATAAATGTATAAGTATGCATTCTTTACAATCACAGGCTGAGGCAGAGACCTAGATATAAGGTTTGGGTAACCCATATGCTCACTGGTGAGTCATTATGGCTAAATACTAGGAAATACCATGAGCACAGTCTAACATCTATAGTTTAGGAAGAAGTCTGCATAATAGTGTTCCCATTTTGGATTCTGAGTAGTCTTGCCAGACATTTCTCTTAAATAAAAATGGGATTTCTCATATTCTATTAATTTTAACCTTCATACTTTTATGCATGAGTTAACTCTATATGTCTCTTTGGGGTATATTATGGTGTGGCCAAGTCCCTCGTTAAGTTTCTCTGCAGTGAGGAGGATGTTAATGAGGGTATGGAGCTCTGGTGATTGTGCTAATCATTTGTCCACAGAGTCATTGTTATTTTCTGGAAAAGCAACTATTTTAGCATGCATAAAGCAGACCAAAGTAATAATAAATAAGTTGCTGTCAGTGCAGCCTTACCTACAAGGAAGGAGAATATGAGAAACAGAAGTACTCCTTATCAAAGATTAAAGAAACTAATTTCATCTAATCTTCCATATTTCATATAAAAACCCTAATCACCTATTAAGAAGTACTTTATTTGCATTGTTTATGCAAAATCAGAAGCTATGAGCATGCATACTCCATCAGAGTATGTAGGTAAATGAAATTAAAAATTGGTTGTTTTGCAAATCAATCTCAAACTTATCTGTAAACTAAGCATAACATTTGTCCAGTTATTCACTACACAAATAGAAATTTAGCATTGTAGGTGGCATGTAAGTTGGATTTTGTAATTGCCAGTGACACCTAACAAGACAAATACACATCCAAGTCCATTTTGCAAATCTTGCCCTTTGCATCTTTCTGTTTCTTCAGCACTGCCAGTGAAACAGTAACTACTGTCAACAATCCAATTTATAATCAATCTAGTGGTGTAGATTTGCTCGAATGAACAAGGTTAGTTTTAATCTAAGGTGAGACTAAAAATAGCAATGTAAAGTTGCTGCTAAATTGCCTCTACAACTCCAATCTAATAAATGCAGTTAAAAAAACCCTTAACTTTTCTTTAAGAGGTGTTTGGAACCAGTTGGAATGCACAGATGTTGAAGTCATACAATGCTGATCAGCTAGAAAATAGATGTTGAGGTTTAAAAGTGTAAAACCCTTTTACTCTGAGTAATTGTTGAAGAGTGCATCTGGATCCTGAAAGAAAAGTTAAATTTTATATAATATAAATGACATAATGGTTTGCTATAGCTGCATCATTACTGAAGAGGCTATAGTTATAACTACAACTCCTCTGTGCACTCTTCCAGACATACTGAAAACAAAGAATAATGCTA
This sequence comes from Piaya cayana, assembly GCA_013389865.1. Taxonomy (NCBI): domain Eukaryota; kingdom Metazoa; phylum Chordata; class Aves; order Cuculiformes; family Coccyzidae; genus Piaya; species Piaya cayana. Next base: position 249,170 of record WAAB01020691.1, on the reverse strand, counting down.
CTGTCTCTTCCCAAATAACTGCCTTTCCTCATATATTGTAGCCAAAACAACTTCTTCAGCTTGTCTGTAATTAGGAACCATTCCTATTTGACACATCCATGAAGGGAAAACTGGTATTACTTTTCTTTAGGATTTCAAAGTCAACTCCTGCAGTTCTTCACCCCTAAAATCAGTTTGAAATGCATCATCAGGCACAGGAGGAGACAGAAAGGTGAATTTTTTTACATTTCCAATTTTAAAATTCTTTCTCCTTCAGTCTTTTTTTTCTGTTCCTTTTGTATAGCTTTCCCTCCTTCTCGTTCCTGAAAACAGAGTTATTTGGGGGGTCATTCTCTATGGAAATCTATTTTATTAATGGCACAAATGGTAAAACAGTGTGTATCTGAGTTAAATCTTACAAACATGGGAACTTTTCAGACTATTAGAGTCACAAGAAGAAACAGAGCAGCAGGTACTGTACATACTCTGTTCAGTCCTGACCTATTAATTATTCATCTGCTTAAAAAAAATGAGTTATGTGCTATTAGAATTGTGCTATCTGCTGATAAAGCTAGAGTGGAAACCTTGTTTCCAAGAACCTGTAATGGCTCTTTCTTCTAAAAATACATTTTAAAAAAAAAGTATCTTTTTTACATCCATATATTCCAGTGGCTATGAGCTGTACGCTTCTTGTAATTTATAGGTGTGTCCTCCCTCTATTTGTTTGTTACTGTTCCAAAGATTTTTGACCTCTAATTAGGAAAACAAAACACTAAACTCCCTTGTCTTTTGTTAATGAATCATACACGTCAGCTAGTAGGCTAATCAGAATACAGAATAGAATGAATAGAGTGTTTTAAGCCATAATTTTATGGTTCTTTTAATCACAGACAGTAAAAATATCTGCTTTTTCTTCTGGCAAATGGAAAAAGAAAAAAGCAATCTTATGTGTATTAAAATGTAGGGAAGGAAGTGTGATGTAAAAACAGCTCACTCTTTTCTAAGAAGATTTACTGAAGAAGTGAAAATGCTAACTGAAACTATTTGCTATTTTTCAGGAAGTAGGTGTTGAATTTTTTTTCAAACAGTATTGGGTGTAGATGTCCAGGTGTTGGTCGTAAGTAATGGTGGGGGAACTGCAGGGCTCTGTGAGGAAAGCCTAGCAGCTGCTCCATGAGGGACACTCCAGCCAGTTCTATCAGTGACGCTAGTGGTGCCCCCAGAAAAACATGTTTAAGAAAGAGCAAAATACTGCATGACAGTCTGTGCATAGGATGAAGAGCTGTTTTGTTGTGTTTTTTTAAACCATGTAAAAATATATCAGGAATATGCATTTTATTTTAATAAGATATTAGAAAAAAAAAAGTTATAGTCCTACTCTGTTTTCTTTGTACTACTTGTACTGCATTTGCTGTGTAAAGGAGTGAGGAAAAAGCAGTGTGAGAAACAAAACAGTGTGAGAAACAACCCAAGATCAGCAAAGATGTACTCTAGAAGCCAGACCTGAGATTTTCCTGCAACCTATGGAGAGGCTGATGTGGTTGTCACCCTAAAGCCTACAGAGGGCAATGGTGAAGAAAATAGCCATATTACAGCCTGTGGAGGGCCCTATCTCGCAGTAGATGTATATTTCCTGAAGGAAGCTCCAGACAGTGAAGGGCATACACTTCACTAGGCTCTTGGAAGGAACAACAGCCCATGGAGAGTGCTTCATACAGGAGCAAAGGGAAAATTTTCCCCAAGTCAAGGAGGATTCTTATGGAAGTTGCATAATAATATTTCCTGACATCTGTATGTGTGACTGGTTTTTGTTTCTCACAGTGCTAAGTAAATCCTCATCATTTTCAGCAACTGATTGTCTGTTTTATGGATGCCTTGTCAACAGGAGGTAAATAACTTTCTTTAGGGGCACTCCCCTGGGTCTGCCTGGGTTACTGGGCCAGGGAACTTTAGGTTAATTTGTGATGCCTAAAGAAATTAAGGTACACAAGATGTTAACAGTCCCAGAAAATAGGAATGAATAGAGCCTAAGCCACTTACAACACATGAATACACTAAATTTGGAGGTGTTGTATCACCCTTCAGATACTTAGCTGTATCCCTTGGAATCCAGGAGATAATATCAGTTTTATTTTATTTTACAGTGCTCTCAGAATGTTCTCTTATGATTTTATTACTACTATATTTAATTTTGTCTCAAGTGCTTTCTATTTTAAAAATCTTAAGTGCTTTCAGAAATAGCTTCCAATAACATTAGATACTCACATATTTGTCAATATAACCTCTCTCTTCTTTTACAAGAAAATCTATACAAAAGATCTTTATCCTAAGTATGAAGCATAAGCAAAATTGTTTTAATCAATGTTTCCACCAAGGCAGAGTGGAGGCTGTTTGTCATTGTATTTCATGATGGGGAAGATTGTTTCCCAGTATTGAATGTCTGTCAATATTTTTCATGAGAAGTCAGTGAGTCTTTAACATTGTAAAAATAATGACAATTGTTGAATTTTTAAAAAAGGGCAAAATTCATTTGCATGCAGTTCAGTTTGTTTTGGTTTTCATTCACGTATCTAAAGCAAAAAGAGGCATTTTGTTATTTGTTCTAAGTGAGATTGCATAATATTCCATGTATGTATCAGGCACTGTGAGTGAAAATACAGCTTTGCTACCTAAAATCTATTTGTTAAATTGCCTTGTGAGCCCTGGGAAAAGGCTGTAATTCCCTCAACAGAGGTAGGTGGCAAAGAGGCTGAAGGAACTCGCTTTCTTCCCTCCAGACTGGCCTTGCTGCAGCTGCAGCACACACTGTGCAGAAAGCTGCTTCCCAAGGTGCTTATCAAAACTGCAGGCAGCAGAGTGTATATGTAACCTGTAGTTCCCTAGAGATACTTCAGGAAGCAAGTGGTGTCAGGTTTACTCCTGCTGAAACAGGAATGACTGGAGACTAAGCTGTTATTTGGTCACAAATTCTTTGGAGTTTTTTACAAACTGAAAACTGAGCTCTAAGCATTTACAGAGTAGAATACTGACTTTGAAGTTAAAATCCCATTCAGATGACAGACACCCACACCTCTGCAGGTGTTATATTGTTCAATCTGTCTTGACTAGTGAGCGAACAGAAATCTATTGATTTAGGGAATGAAGATTATTTCCAGAGCCAAAGGGTGTGAGAATTTATTTTTACATGAAAGTCCACATTCTGAGGAAGACAGCAAAATCTGTAAAAAGATGTTTATAGCGTATATTGCCATTACCTTCACCGAATATTGACTTAGTATTCAGTGCTTTAAAATATAGGGTTTGTATAAGCTATTTCAAAGGGTTCCATGAAGGACAATAGAGAAAACTACATTTACCAATGTCACACTATTTATAGACAGAAATTCTGAAAACATCTACAGCTTCACTGAGGAAGGTAAAAAAAAGGAAGTTGAACCAGAAATCTATGCAGCTGAAAAACAGTTAATAGGTCTTGAAACTGTGTTTCATTACCAGAATGAAAAGGCAATACAGAAGTCCCTGTAACTGCATTTTTATTTGCTCATTACTTGAAATCTAAGAGAGAAATTATTTTACCCCTTAACTGAGAGATAAACTTTTCTTAAGTTTACCTCTCTCTTTAACTTAGCCTCTTAGCTAAGAGATAAAATAACTTGGTTGTTTCAGTTGTAGGGAGCCTGGAGAAGTTTACAAACCACATATCGAAGAGGAATCTTGGTGTGTATGGACCATTGGTTCCTGAGAAACTGGCACTTTCAAAAGCAAACCAAACTCTCAGAAATATTAGTCATTATAAACAACTGTGGTCTTTTTACTGATTTCTTGCAGTCTTAATAATTTCTCCTCCAAGCATTTAGTTCCTGAGAGCATGAAATAATAGTCTCTTAAGAGTCCATAACTTCTAATATTTGCCACTTGCATTTCCTGAATGAAAAAGGAATTGAGATATGGGCTCTCACTTCATCTACATTCCTTGCTGTACGTCCAGGAACATGGAATGGAGTCTGAAACCAGTACAGCGAGGCGTGTTTCCAGCTGTCAGGCTTCCAGCTGTACAGGCTTTGAAGTGCTCTGCAGTGTAAAGCAAGGCAGAATCATAGATCAGGTGGGTTTGTGGAAAAAAAATAGGACAGAGAATAAGCTTGAGTACACATACACTATTTATCCACACAACTCAGCTGTTAACTTGTTTCCTGTTTCAATTTAGGCTTGCCCTGACTTGGTCTCAGTAGTGCAATTCCTGGATGCCGTCCTGTGGACCTGTCAGGCAGCAATGAGAGCCACCTGCTCTTCAAGGGAAAAAGAATGGGAAACCAAAGGTGACAGTAAGGCAGATGGGTCAGCAGCCCTGGAAAATAAGCCTGCTCTCACAGTACCCATGCAAGAAAAATAGGGCAGATAATCAGGGCCAGCCAAAGCCCAGTGACTGCTGGACACATCTTTAGCAACAGAGCTGAAGACTTGTCAAGCTGGTGAGTCAGAGGAGAATTGGCAAGGTGCAATCATATATACAAGACTGCTAAAGCATGCACAGTGACATGGAGCTCAAACAAACCTCCTGAGCCAAGGTCTGAGGCCTCTAGTGTGAGGCCCTGCAGAGACATATAATCATAGAATCACAGAAGAGTTGAAGGGTTGGAAGGAACCTTAAAGGTTATGTAGTTCCAACACCCCTGCCATGGGTGGGGACATCCCACTAGATCAGGTTAACCAAGGCCCCATCCAACCTGACCTTAAACACCTCCAGGGATGGGGCATCCACAACTTCCCAGAGCAACCTCTTCCAGTGTCTCATCACTCTCATCATGAAGAAATACTTCCCGATGTCTAGTCTAAATCTGCCCCTCTCCAGCTTATATCCATTCCCCCTTGTCCTATCACTACAAGCCTTTATGAATCGTCCCTCTCCAGCTTTCCTATAGGCTCCTTTCAGATACTGGAATATCTCCTCAGAGCCTTCTCTTGTCCAGGCTGAACAAGCCCAACTCTCTTAGCCTGTCCTCCTGTGGAAGGTGCTCCAGCCCTTGGTTCATCTTTGTAGCCCTCCTCTGGACCCATTCCAACTGTTCCATATCTTTCTGACTTTGAGGACTCCAGAACTGGGCACAATACTCCAGATGATGTCTCACAAGGGAGGAATAGAGGTGCAGAATCACCTTCCTCAACCTGCTGGCCATGCTTCTTTTGATGCAGCCCAGGATATGGTTGGCATCTCGAAGGACTTCCTGCCCTGTCTCCATCCTAGTAGTTTAATCCCAGGTTTTTCAGCCAGGCTTCAGCAGAGCTGACCTAAATGCAGGCAGTCAGAGCCTGAAGAAATGGAAAAGATGGCAGAGCCAGGGGCTGGATTCATGGCCCTGACACAGATCTCAAAAGGCTGTACTGATAAAACACCAGTAGTTTTGTCTTTTTCTTCCTTAGACATTCCTTAGACTTATGCCTCACATTTCCAAAAAAAAAAAACCCAACTGATTTTGCCCTATACAGCATAAAGGACCCAGGGTAGGTTAAACTCAGAGTGCTTTTCAGTACACACATGGGTAATTTGCTTTACACAAGACTAGCTTTAACAAGCAGGGATGAGAATCAGTTCTTGTTGCTTGATTTCAGGGTCATAGATCAGTCCCATTCTACTTGACAGAACTGACCAGGTCTTGTTCTTTGGTGGTGTGGTATGTGACCTGGCATGGAACCAAGAAAACCTTGAAAGTAATTCTGCTTGTAACGCTTCAGAAAGTTTTCATAAATGATATTTGTTGAAATGTTTTAAATGAAAAAAAAAACCTGATTAATCTGAAAACTCAGGCTAGCTGAATTTTTTACTATTTTAGCAATTGCAGAGCCAAAGTGAAGTATGAAGTTAGTTGTTTATCATCCTATCAGCATTGATATAATTTCTTATAGACTGTACTGTCTTTAACTCATCTGCTTCTATGACTTGACCTGGCCTCTTTCGCATCCATCTCCTGACAAAGGCACACCTAAGCTGCTCTCCTTTCTGTAAACCCAAAGACTTTGTTGATAATGGTGTTGACAGTGTAATTCTATTCTTTTTGCTAGCTTACGTCAGATAGAAATATGGATCATAAAGTGAAAATATGTTAATAACTTGATGTGCATTATAAGGGCATTAGCTATTTTAATCATATTATTCATAGGACAGTAGAATACTTTAGGCTGGAAAGGACCTTAAAGATCATCTAGATCCCCCCTCCCCCTGGCAAAGACAGGGACACCTTCAACTAGATAAGGTTGCTCAAAGCCTCATCCAGACTGGCCTTACTATATGTCTGGAAAAGAAACACTTTCTGAGTGATGGGGTACCCTTATAACAGAAAAGTTCAGCTTTCCAGGCCAGAAAAACATAAAAGATTATCTTGAAGTGAATGGAGTAAAGTCATGTTTCTTTCTCTTTTTCATAATTCTTCAAGAAGCTTGTAATATTATGGGCACATAAAGTAGCAATTTCTTAATATTTCTTCATATTTCCTCATATTTCTGACCATGAGTACTCCAATGACATTCATTATCAGTTTGCAGCTTGTAAGAATGTGATTTGAAGTAATTTCAGTTACAACAATTAAGTGGTTTTGAGTTGCTGAAACACATTAAAACAACACAATAATTTTCTAAGATACGTTCTTTCCTAAATATCTCATCAATTTTAATGAATCACTTTGTCATATGAGAAAGGCATCAATTTCAGATACATATATTTATGTATTTTCAGAAACTTAGTTGCATAAGTCAGGCTGAAATTCCTTACCACTCAGGCTTCTGTTTCCGACACTGGCCATATGAAATACTAGGAGAATAGTGTAGTGAGTGATATAAGACCAGGGCAATCAGATTATAATGTTTTACAGTTATATTCTCCCACACTTCAGAAATTTGTGAGAGGGGTAAAGTGTGTGAGTTTGAATTGAAAGGTATTGGGTTTGTGTTTAATGGTCCTCATGGATTTTCTGCTGTGAGTTTGTGCAGTCATAAAGATTTTGTTCCTGCAACATCCTGTAGTAAAAAATATAACCTAACTATTCATTGTGTGAAGAAATAATACTTTTTCTTGTTTTAAATTTGAAATAAAATTGGTTAAATTGATGCTTCTGGACTTTTGATCAGAAAAGACAGAGAAGAATTGTTCCCTATTGACTATTTTCTCTGTGCCATTCACTGTGCTATACTCTTCAGTGCTTGGTATTGGTGTACATTTATTCCCCTTGAGACTAACGAAAAAGATTTGATGGAAATAGAGTGAGGTCAAAATCATGACCTTTTGAATTAGTTCTTTTCTCTTCTCATGTGTGAAGGATGTATACCTTCAAACTTCTTTTTCATTCTGTTATCTTGCACACTAGCTCCCCTCCCCCTCCTGTATTTTCTTCTTTAATGTTATGAGTTATGTTATAATGCATGCCATAAACATATATCAAAGTTTGGCAGAAACAACCAGGGACCTTTTCTTCCATTTCCCAGGAGAAAGTTGCACTGAGAATGTAATAACCATGACAATCAAAACTCTGCAGTCTTTCCTTGTTATAAAGAACTCCGTATGTTTGTCAGGTAACTTGGGACATATATAAAAGGTATACATGATATACTTTTCATCTGCAGTGACCAATAGTTCTCAAGATGACAGACATTGTTCATTTCTGTCTAGCAGCAAACAAAAGCAATTGTGGAATAAACTTTATGTTTTTTCTTCCTTTTCATACTTTATAGATTACTGGATGATCGCTAATGTAATATATTAGACTTTATAAGAAAAAATAGGTATGCATTCAAAACAAAACCAAGAACTAAAAAGATTAATGAATTCCCTTTTATAATGACTATTAATGCCATTTATTTCCACTTGAAGTCTATCAATATCCTCTTTGGTGAAATGGCTTGTTTCTGGTTCCAAAGCTTTACACTCATCCCAAATTTAATCTAACATTTCAGTATTAGTTTAATTGTTCTCGGTTAAAAATTATAAGCTATATCCCCATTTAATGAATATCAAACATCACTAGACATTAAGTGATATTGCTGAATGATTAGAATGGTTTATTCCTATTGCAACTCCTCTAGAATGACATTTTTTCATTTAATCACCATTACCTATAAATTGTTCAGTAATTAGTTATCCTTTTGACTAAACTTGATTCAACTTTGACTCCATTGCTAACTCTTTCAGCTAGCTCTGAAAAGTTAAAGGGGACTTTCCTTTCTTGGGAACAAATAATTTCTAAAATAAAGAATTTTAATTAATCTTTTAACATGGATAAAAATATGCATGAGAAACAAAAACTTGGGCATAGAAAGAAAGGAAATAGAAATATGAACCTGTTCAATGATATGGCTAATGATGTTTCAGGGACAGACTATTCCTAGGTGCCTGTAGGAACATTTGGGTTTATACTTGCCTTACATGTTGATGAATTAGTTAAGAGTGCATGCAGCTATGATAAGCATATGGACCACAATTTTTACTGCCTGTGTGGGCAAAAAAAGCAAGACTTCGTATTTAACAGTTAATGTGGAAAAAGGCAAAGAGATTTGCTATCAGTAGCATTTAGCACATCAGAAGGGAGACCTTTGGAGTGCAGATTGCAGACAGCTGTCAGAGTGAACCATTTACAAACACTGACTTGTTCCTCAGCAGGGATGAGCAGCTCCTGCTTTTACTACTGCATGGTAATTAGCACTCCCTGAAATAGTTCACCAGAGATCTGAAGGCTGACAAGCTCTATACTTTATGCTCTGGCCTAGTTTTGGTAGCTTTTCAAGCCAACGATGGGGAAAGGTTAATGCAGAAGATTCTACTCATTAGGAATGCTAGAAATTTTAAGTTACTTCTTGTATTTTGTCATACCCACTGTGAAATTTATCTGTTTTCCTCTTTAGATCTTCAAAAAGAAAACTTGAAATGTTCTTTATTTTCTGTTGATTTACCCTGCACATTGGCCATACCCAGAATAACGGCATCTCATGGCCAAAGTCCTGCTGGGGCTAGGGGTTCACTAGTGGCCAGGAAAATTGGGGGCTTCCTATTGTGGGTGATGGCAAAGCCTAACAGCCAGAGCCCATCCAAGCCAGGAGCATGTCAGCCACGGACATCAGGGCAGCCCCAAGTCTGGACATCAGGAATGGGCTGAGGCTGGGATGTAGTTCTGAAGGTGGACCCAGCTCAGAGCACCCATGGTCAGAAAAGGCAGTGCTATGGGGATCTGGAGACTGGTCCTGCTACAGCACCATTGAGGCAAGAGATGATAGCCCTGGTGGAGCTGAGATGGGGTCCTGGGTTTTGGCAGGGTAGGGGGAGCCTCTAAGGGCTGGGCAGGAACAGTTGAGACTGGTGGTGCCCTCAGAGACATGATGCTCTCCTTGTAACACAAATACAGATTAAAAACAGTTGAAAGAAGCAAAAATTTAGCATGATCTGTAAGAATCTGCCATACAGTGAAGCTACAGTTTGATAAATGGCCTTTTGGTGTTGGGGTGTGTATCACAGCAGTACATGAAGATTCTAAAGTCCTATTGTCTATGGTAACTGTTTATATTTGCTATAAACAATCAAGCAATGTAAGGTTTAGGTCTGTTTAAACTTACTAAAAATCACAGAATCACAGAATCACAGAATCACCGGGTTGGAAGAGACCCACTGGATCATTGANCCGCTCCTCATAAGGCCTGTATTATATTCAAAATATTCAATTCAAAATATTCAAAATTCAAAATATTCAAATATTCAAAACATTATATAACAATGAACACAGACATGCATTTTTGCTGGGCAAAACCTCTTAACTGACTTTTTAGTATGTGTTTATTATTGCTGTCCTCAAAACAAAGAGTTGTAGGCTTCAAGACTTATAATCTTCCCCTTCCACTTTCACTGCCATCTAAAGCAGTGATAAGTGCTAATTGGGAAGACATTCTTATCGGTTCTCAAAGCATATTAACACTTGTCCTATTTAGGAAGTAGATTATACCCATAAGAAGGGGAAGTGGATGAGAACCTTCCGCATCAGCCCTGAAGGGAAGACAACTCCAGCTCAGGTACAGCTATGAGGTAAGGTTGCTGTTTGGCTGAAAGGATTCAGATAATTAGTCTCTGGTTAGCACTGGGTGGATGAACTGACTTGGTTAGAGTCTTGCATAAAGAGAGATTTATCATGCTCCAGAGAGATTTATCATGCTCCATTGCATGAAGTGTATGTCCCAAAATATGAAGGCTTAGGTGCCGCGTGTTTCTGTATTATTTTGAAAAGTTAGTTTGTATAAATGTTTGTAGTTTTTTGTATAAAAAGGCTTCAGGGTTTAAGGTTGAGCACCACTGTTTGACTGAAAAATGACTATTTAGGATCAATAAACCTCTGTTTTCAGACTTGGATTGTAAATTAATAGTAATCTAGACAAACCTAATTTACAGAGATGGGAGAAAAAACAGAGCTGATGTCACCTAATTTGAAAAACTCTTTGTAAATCCCAGTGTTATAAAGTTATATAACTTCAGGAGGGACAGACCAAGTGAAAAGGTGTAGGAGTCTTTCAATATATAAAATAAGGGCAATTCTGATAATTCCTAATAGTATTAGAGCAAAATCTGTATTGTAAACAAAATGATAGTTCAATTTAGAATAAAAATACTTTTACAGATTAATGCAATTAATGTCAATCAATGCTTAGAGACAGAATGCTGCTTCAATCACAATTTGAGACAGGCAACTCCCTTTGCTTTGATTTTTTCATGTTTTTATCTCTCCTTCAGTTTTTGTACTGTATGCCACAGCAGGACAAACAAACAAAACAGTTAAGTTTAAGTCACCTTTAAAACTCAGCTTTCTTTTCACAAGTTTAGGTAAAAGGAGTGGGATCAGACGTGATTTATCTTCTTTCCTATTTGTCTTCTGTGAGGTTCATGGAATTGACTTATCAACCATTAACAACCAAGAAAACAGTTTTACTCAATGGCCACTATTCAGACAGTGACTGTCAAAGGTGATCCAGCTCCCCACGTTACCTCTTTACCAGAGGGTTTCTGCTATTTATATGGAAAAAATAAAAAATTGGTTTAGTTCTCATCTGATTTATTGAAAAAAAAAATTACTGCTTTTGTATGAGAGAACAGTAGGGAGAGTTTTTATTTCTCCCTGGAACAAGTTCACCTCTTTATTTGCAGCATAATTAAATGCTGGGAAAAGGTCACAAGCTACTATTTTGTTGGTTTTCCCCCCCTCCTTTCCTTCATACTGCATGAATATTATATATACAACATGGTACTACATGAACCTTCTGAAACAAGGATGTCAGAAGTAAAAAGCAAAACTAAAAAAGGGGGAGAAAAAAAATCGCATTGTCATCACATCCCTTCCTGTGATAACTTCTTGTTTAACAAACCTTGGATGGCTCTCCCAGCAAGTAATTTTGACTTGACAGAACTCCTATGGCCTCACAGATCTGCACTTCATGCATTCCCATATTGACTTAGATGCAGGTCTCAAAAGCTTGGTGTCATAAAGGTCGCAACTGTGACTCACAGTGGGAGCATTTTAATGTAGTGTATAACCAAGTCAAACGGCAGTAATTATTTCTGATTTATCCCAACACCATTGCAGTCCCCCTAGTTAGTGGAATCTAGTGCAGACAGAGGAGCTGCTGTACTTTTGATATTTGTCTGTTTTTGAGATTTCTGACAAAAGGACATGTCCTATTTATATTTCTGGAAAGTAAGATGCAAAGCTAAACAGAGCAGATAAAAGACAATCACTGAAACAATGAAACAATATAGATATTGTTAATTCTGAAATCTCGTCTCACTAAGAAACAGAAAAGCAAAAATGTCATGCATGATTTTCTAGTTTATTGACTTTAATTTTGCCTTCCTCTTTCTTTCACACTACTTGCATATGCGAAGTAATAAAATGGAAAGAAAGCTAGAAAAGTAAGAACTGCTGTCTGTCTGTATTGAAAACCAGCCTTCAGATAATATAATACAGACTTTGCAGTGTTAAAAAATAGTTGAGTGAGTTTTTTGTTTTCCCTAAGCTATTTAAATATGAAATAACAGCTGCAACTGATCAAAGGAATGCCTAAGAAGGTAAACAACTAGTTACAGTATAATAATTGGTATATATTCTTTTATAGTATGATTGTACAGTATTGAGGATATTCTGGTCATACAGCAAATCAGTTTCATTATACTGAGTTTTCTTGGCATATACTGAGCTTCTATGTTACATGAAGGAGTTTTAGCAGTCAGGTTTTCAACACCGGAAAATAATTGCATTGTGCATGCAGAATATTGCACCCAATCATTATGTGGTGTGTTTTTCTCTCTAGCCATGACTTTCCTGTCCTGGATTGTTTCTGTTTTGTTGGGGTTTTTTTGTTTTGATTTGTTTTGTTGTTTGGTTTTGTGTGTGTGTGTGTGTGTTTATTCTTAACCTGGTTTAATTTTTGATTTAAAAACACTACAAAGAACATAGTAGAAATGGCACTACTACTTTAAAAATCAGATGCTGGCTGTACCTATATGATGTTTCATGGGAAGTGGCAAAGAGAAAGAACAGAATCATTCCAAGAGCTGGCACAGGTTATTATGATGGGGAGGTTGAATGCTAGAGTGATGTCATGTGACTTGACTTTTGGATAATTTGAAAATTCCCACTAGAATGTTTGAAAGCCACTTAGTTATCACCACTAAGTCACAAATTAATCCTGCTTTGTCAAGATATAGCGAGAGGGTTGGTTTTTAATTTTGTTGGTAGTTTTTGTCTGTTTGTTTCTGTAAAAGTTCAGATTTGCTAGCAAGTATCCATCTTGACTTTTGATTGGTGCAAACAGCAGCTGTTTCTGATCTTGTCATATCTGGATTTCAGAATCACTGAAATTTACTGATTTTACTTTTCTTGATGAAAATGTTTTGATATTTGTGATAACTCCATTCATGAATGGAAAGGCCATAACTAAATTATCTGTACAATAAAATAATTTGTGTTCTAAGTATAATGTGTGGATGAGGGAAGGTATGGGTGTTTTTGCCTTTTTTTTTTCCCAGAGCTCCCATATAGCATTCATTGCTGGTGACCTCAAGAAAACACACATTGCCACAGTAAAGAAATGATTGCTTTTCAATTTTGTTTTCATCTGAAACCTCTTTGCTCTTGGTGAATCCTCACATAACATGTGGTGGTTGTAACGAGTGCTTCAGTAATAAGTGCAGATGCAACTGGTAGAATGTATCACAGGAATGAGATCTTGAGAAACTTGTATCTGTCAACAGTTGCAAGATATTTACGAAAGGCCCAGAGAGTCTTAATATTAAGACTTACCTCTTTTCTATATGCTAAAAACATGTTACAAGTAGTTATAAAGTAGAGACATGCAAGGATTTTCTTACTAATGTTGAAAAAAATAACTAGAAACATGTGTCCCCCTTATCTGTTGGGTTCTGTGAGACAATAACTTGATAAAATACACAGGACACAAATCCACCTCCAGTTAATTGACTTGGAATGTGTTTATTTCCTTTTTAACTGGAATTAGATGAAATATCTATGCAGTAAGTTTTAATTCTATTTTTTTTAAATGTCAACATACGTAAAAGAGAAAAATAAATTCCTTGGAACTTTGTAGGATGTTCTTTTAAATCCTGTGGACACTAATGTTGGCAAGAATAAGTGTGGTTGTGTTTTGTACGCTCAGTTCTTTTAAATTTGTAGCACATCCTTTTGACCTCAGCACTGAATCTTTGTACACAAGGATAACCTTATATAGTTCTGTAAATTCTGTGCTAGTATAGGTTAAGATGTGTTCCTGCAAGTTTTGAGGGACTATTTACTATTCATCCTTTAAACTAAAAACTTTTCTTCATCTGTCTCTTCATTTCACTGAAGCATCACAATTTTGCTGCATAGCTTTGATATATTATGTTGCTGATATAATCTTTGGAGGAAAAAACAAACCTTTATTGCCTATACCTTTAATGAGAAACTTCTTGTATAACATCAAGACTAATTTGGACGAACACCACAGGTATCCACAGAGCACAAGCAATACCTTTTGCAAAGAACTACCATAAAAACGTCTTCAGGGAAGATACAATCTGCCTCGTACAGAAACAAAGCCAATTCTATTTCCCACTCTCCCTTAAAAGCAAGCTGCTCAGTGGGGTATCTTGAAAAAAAAAAAGGATAAAATCTCGAGATTAAAAAGTCATATGACATAATTCAACAGAAGGACTTGAGAATGAGTTTGTAAAAAATAATTTTTAGCATTCACTATAATTGGTCTCCTACAGTACTTATCCATTATCTGCTTCTTTTAGTTATCACCGTTTTTCTGGAACATGATAGATAATTGTAGTTAGAAATTTGAAAGTAAAATGTGGTATTTGCATTAAGAATTCATTTTTAACTCAATTTCACCTTTATGCTTTTTAGCCCCATCTTGTTAGAAAAAGGCACCTGAAAAGCAAAGTTAGTTTCCATAAGGGCGCATCTTATATTGCTATAAATCACACGGCCTTTTGGCTTTGAAAGATAGCTCCCTATTCTTTACAAGATTTCTGTCCTCTGTGTCACTGTGACAGCAACCTCAATTTGATACTATAATGTAACTGACTAGAGAAGCTGGTACAATATCTTTGAAGATTAAAAATGAAGGTAAAAAACATGACTTAAAAAATATGTTCATTATTTTTAAAGAGAGTGAGGTAAGAAAGCAGAAAATATATCAAAATCTTCAGCCTTTAAATACTACAGACTGCGGAAATATGCACATCACACTTTTAATCAACAATAGAGGTTCTTTTGGTAAGAGCAATTTATCATCAGATAGACGTGGTTTATGATAGATGATGGGATGCAAGAGACCCTCTTTCTCTGCATGAGTCTGCAGAAGTATCTGCTCATGTGAAACATTAAGGTTGCTATACCTGAAAAAGTTAATAAGGGATTTAGAAAGACATACCCAGTCTTGAATTATGCTTCTCTTTCAAGTAATTACATAAACAGGGACTCACAAATTTGTGCTTGCTAAATGTTGTTGCCTTTATTCTCTCAACAAAAGAAGACACCTTTCCAAGCTAGTTCAGTTTTCCCTCAAGCACTGTTCTGCTTTCTGTTGTACACCTTCACATGCATCATTAGCATTTGCAGTTTCTCCAGAGTCTGTAAGAATTACTCAGTTTTAATTTAAACTTTGAAAAGTAGTCCTTCCATGAAAATGTCATAAAACTGTGTATTAAATAAAAATAAAAATTAAATTTCCATGTAAATAGTTGGCTTTCCATATCTCTCAGTTGATTCAATTTTGTTTTGCTAGAATAAATTCTTTAAAATATATCACTAATATCCTTTTCTTATGGTGCCTTGATTATGATTTTTTTATACTTAACCTTGCATTTGAATGTTGTCTTTTTTTTTTCCTTATGCTTACTTGTTTTTTCCACCTGCGACCATTCTTCCTATATTAAATCTGTAGAGAGATCCTCGGCAGAATTACAATAGAATAGATCTGTTGACCTTAGAAAAAGTAGGGCAATTCCACACAAAGAGGGAAAAAAAAAAAAAGCCAAAATAACAAAACCAAAAAACCCACAAACCCATAGCAAACTTAATCTCATTTTGCATTTGAATACAAGAATTGAGCACAAGAATTGAACACAAATTACATTGCTAAAGTAACACTCCCTGCCCCCACGCAGAGAGAGACGTTACTATAAGGCTTACCTGCTGGAGGGTCAGGGGGCTCTCCAAAGGGATCTGAACAGGCTGGACTGCTAGGTTGAGTCCAATGGGATGAGGTTTAACATGGCCAAATGCCAGGTCCTGCACTTGGGGCACAACAACCCTATGCAGTGCTAGAGACTAGGAGAAGTCTGTCTAGAAAACTGCCTGGAGGAGAAGGACCTGGGGNAATCCTGTGTTCAATTCTGGGCCCCTCACCACAAGAAGGATGTTGAGGCTCTGGAGCAAGTCCAGAGAAGAGCAACAAAGTTGGTGAATGGACTGGAGAACAGGCCTTATGAGGAACGGCTGAGAGAGCTGGGTTTGTTCAGCCTTGAGAAGAGGAGGCAGAGGGGAGACCTCATTGCTCTCTGTAACTACCTGAAGGGAGGTTGTAGAAGGGAGGGAGCTGGCCTCTTCTCCTAAGTGACAGGTAATATGGTGAGAGGGAATGGCCTCAAGCTCTGCCAGGGGAGATTCAGACTAGATGTCAGGAAATAATTTTTCACAGAAAGGGTCATTGGGCACTGGCAGAGGTTGCTCAGGGAGGCAGTTGAGTCACCTTCCCTGGAGGTATTTAAAAGATGGGTAGATGAGGTGCTCTGGGACATGGTTTAGTGGTTGATAGGAATGGTTGGACTTGGTGATCCTGGAGGTCTTTTCTAACCTAGTGATTCTATGATTCAGTAGTGAAAAATTTAACCAAGAATACATTTAGGTTAAAGTTGTCATATTTGAAATAAATTTCTCTAAACTCTTTGATTTCTTGTTTGTATGCTTCTCCTAGTATCTGTCTTATTTCAGGCCTATGCCTTCAGCTTTTCTTCTCATTCATGTTTCCATAGCTATCAGCTTTTATTTGTCTGACTGCTCCAGTTATTGAGGTCTTTTTCTTCACATAAATTTTAAGATGCATGGTAGGATTCATCTTATGTAGTCTGCTTGCCCCAAGGTGAGATGGATAAGTGTTATTTGGTCCTTCAGATTCTCTTTATAAACAATTAAAAAATTAACAATCTACACAGGTTTACTTTCATTTTATTTTTAAAAAGTACAAGTAATTCCCATTATCTAATTCTCAACACAGATTATCAAGGAAGTCAAGATATAGTAACTCAGAGATCCAGCTTTTAGGTGCTTCAGTGTCATGGATTTCATCTCTAATTTCCTTGGGTTTTTTATTTTTTTTTTATACATCACATTAATATTTGTCTTGTCAATAACTCTAAGAGAAGAGGTGAGATATCAGTGTTAGAAATGCTGTTCTACATTCCTTAGAATGGGGTATGTAAAGTGAATCAGACTCCAATCTGTCTTTCACTTTTTGGTAGATTTTGTTTCCTCTTTTTGTCCCTAATTTTGTGTTCATTTCTCTTGACGCCAGAATTTATACTGTTCTAGAAGAGCACAGTAGTCAATTTTCAAATCAAAACTCAGTCATTAATATAGCACTGTCTCAATCCATTAATATGTGTAACACTAAGAAGAAAGTTTCTCAATGAGAAGAACAATGATGTACAATCCTGAATATGTACATATAAACATGTATCTATGTCTCCAGCAGTAAGAGGTTTGTAGGGGATTTTCAGCTGAGTACTATGGCTTTCAAAAGGATTTATCGTGTACATCCTCACTTATCTGGAATACTTTTGAAAACACATCGTTCTTCTACCCTAAGCCTTGCTCACAGACTTTAATTCATCAGTGACTTCTGGTACAAGCTTGTGTGGGAGCTGCAGTCCACTCAACCTACACAGCCAGAAAGCTTAACATGCATCAGGAGCAGAACATTTTGGAAATTGCCTATTCTCCTTTTCCCAGTAGATTCAGTCTTTTACCCATTTAACTGACATATTCAGAAGTCAAACGCCTTTATTATGATTGTTCGCTGTCAACAATGTGCACCATGCAATATATAACACTGCAGGCAGGGTCTTCTCTGGGGAAAAAGTATATTTTTCTCTAGCTAATGGCAGGAAGTAAGACTGTTGGGATTTTGAAGGCAAAATATCTTCTTGGGCTTTACAGACACAACAAGAAAAAGATAGGTGTATTTTGAATCAGACAGTGCAATCCTCACAGCTCCCTGTCAGAGCAGGGTTTTTATCTATTTTGGATGTGTTTATGTTGTGGACACAATTCTAGACACTTTCTCAAAATATGTCAATACTTACATTACACTTTGCCATTGTTTACTTGCTTACAGATGAAGCCTTTCTGTATATTTTAAGATGGGAAGTAGAGTCACGAAGAAGGAGTAACTCATTTTTTTGTCATGCAGTATGCCAGGGACAGAAACAGAGCCTATGCTTTTGAACAGTACACTGTCTCCGGAAGCTACATCCATTCAAACGATGGTGCTTTGGAAGCAATGTAAATAGAAGTTGTGTAGTGGTGGAGTGTCCTACTAAGGATGTACTGTACACATATTAATACAACTACATCATGCCAGTGAACTCAAAGTCTACTGAAGAATATGCTAAAAGGCAGTGGGATTATCGTCTGTCATCAACATCCGTAGATGACATTTGGAAGCATGTGGAAAGATCTGAAATTCCTGGTGCTACATCTCCTTTTGGTTCTTAAATTATTAGAGATTGACACACTAACCATCTGTAAAAAACCTTCTCCTCTTGTCCTCTACAGGTAACATACTCATACTGAACTTTCATACACTTATTCCACATTAATTCTCAATGTCATTATTTAGATATTTTTAATTTCACTACTAGATATATGGTAATATTCTGGAATACCCACTGAAGAAGATCTGAAAATTGGATTTTTGGAAGTATAAGATGGCTACCATAATGTCAACTGTCAGTAAACACACTTCTCCTAGCAGATGAAAATAAAAATGTCTAAAGTTGTTATTTTTGAACACTGCAAATAAAAAGGAAACCTAGAAATAACTATTATTAATCCATGTAGTGGTGAATGCTACTATTTTTTCAACAGTGTTAAATTATCTTATAAGGTGCCACGGCTTCAAAATAGTGAATTACTACTTACTTGAGCAGACCTAGTCACTCTGCAGGCAAGAAACACACAGTAATTGGCATATTTGGTAGGAATGACATATTATCTAACACATGTATCATTTACAAATGGTACCCACACCAGCTATGTGTTATAAAGATTAGGGAGATCCAATGATCTTGGAATGCAAAGATCCTCCCTAGGTATTTCACAGGAAGTTACTGTTAGCTTTGATGCAAGCTTAACAATCTGGTGGCCGAAGTATGAGAAGGCAACATTGAAAATATTTTACAGTGATGTCAACGCTAGTAAACATCATATATATTTAATTTTCATTAGAAATATTATTGGCTTTTCTATATAGCAACATAAGGATAATACTAACCTAGGATAGCTGATTTTTTTAAAACACAATTTTCCCTAAGCTGCTAAACAAGTGACTCACTAATTTGTTTATACCTGTTGTTAACATATTTTTTCCTATTACAGTGAGATCACTATATCCATTTCAACAAAGAAGTGGCAAGTTTGAAAGCATGTCAGGAAAAAAAAGAAAGGTTAAATAGGGTTTATTAGGGCAGTATTAGCACCAAAAACCAATATCCTAGGCTCTGCGTCAGGGCTTAGGCCTTTGACCACACTCTTCTTTGCAGCAGCTGGTAATGATATCAGAGAATAGTCAGTCATCCACTTGGCTTATTCTGCTGCAATACAATCACATTCCTTTGAATTTTAAAGACCCCTATTTTTCTTTTCTTCTCTGGATCCAATTTTGGAGATGAGCCACTGGCAGTAATACTATGCTTAGTCAGAGTTTGTTCTTTGTTTGTAGAGCGTTCCTTTAATTAGGATTGGAGGATTAAGCATTAGTATCAGAAGTGGGGAAAAAAACCCAACACGAACCCACAGAAGAAGATTAGGCTGCAAACGGTGTATTTCACCACTGAAAATTTTAGAATCAGGTGCTAAGAGCTACTAGTACTGGGTGGTGTTAAATCATCTGATTTGGCTTGCAGCTCACAAAGTTTATGTAATTACCTTGCTAGAGAATCTGATTGCAATGTTTTTCTGTTTGTTCCTTTCCCACCTGAACTGGCATCTCTGTGGAATCTTTAAGTACTAGCAATTCCAAATGAGCTGTCAACAATATAGATTTATATTAAAGGAATATATGTGTTTTGCCCCTGCATTTCCTTTTACAAACCTCATCTTCACATCTGTAAAATTTCAGCCGTGGAGAACGGTCCTTTGGTGAAATGTCCAGGACACACCCCTTCCAAGATATTATTGGTCTCAATAATGCAGTTTTCATAACATTGTTCAGTCTGTTTTTTAAAAAAAATAATATCTTCATCCATATATATGGTTTCCCGTATAATATACTGACTCAATAACTAAGTTTAAGGTTGGTGAAACTTGTGACTATAAGACCTAAGTTCTAAGGGAATTGGTGCTCCTAGGGATGAAATTTGCTGTGTCACAGTGATAGCAGGGAGAGAGTGGAAAGGAAAAACTTTGTTTGATGAGTCCCTATGAATATTATTTTGGCCTCTGATACGGTAACTCCTTGTCAACTTCCCAAAAGTCCTGTTGCACCTTAGAACACAAGAGAGATTTTCTATGCTATTTTCACTGAGTGTCTCCAGTCTATGATTATTTGTGAATAGGTTCAAAACGTATGTGTGTAGCCTGAGGAATAGTTGATTTTAACTCTGTTTTAGATTAAATACCCAAATAGAGGAATCAATTTTTACACACTATCCTCAAATTTCTGCCAGGTTTATAGAGCAAATGTCATAATTTCTAATCTACTTAGTTAGGCAGAGCCTGCTCCAAACTATAGGCACTTTTCTCTCATTGAATGCAGCTAAACCTTTATTTCAGCAGTATTTTGAACACCACTGTTGTTTTAGGAGCTTAATCTCATTAATCTTATTTTGATATTGTTCTTCTAGCTTTTTTTCTGTTCAAAGTAAATCTTTGCAATTTGTCTTGAAAAGTCTACTCATAGACAAGTTATTTGCATTTTCTACACAGTGAGACTTACCTTTTAGTTCAAGCAGTTGCTTTGGGAGTTAGTATTTTGGGGTAATCTTCATATCTTTTCTCCTTTCAGTACGGAAAGGAGGGAGAAGAAATTCACAGTCCAAATTATTCAGCTGAAGAAAACCTGTAGAGTTCAAAATTTGTTGGTGAATTTCACATATGCTACAGCTGATTACATAGTTGATACATTTTTACAGCTATGTGGGTTCCAGTTTTCCTTCAGAATGCCCCAATCATCCATATTCTCATATGTCAGCTGACATTCAAATTCTACTTTCCAGTAAGCTGGATGGCTTCCCTGGGATGAAAATAAGGCATTGCATTCAAGTCTGTTCTCTGCAGACTGTATGATTACCAGAGCCAGACATATTACTGTGTGCAGTTCTGTGCCCCTCTCTACAAGAAGGGTGTTGAGGCTCTGGAGTGTGTCCAGAGAAGAGCAACGAAGCTGGTGAAGGGGCTGGAGAAAAAAATCTTACAAGGGGTGGCTGAGGGAACTGGGGTTGTTTAGCCTTGAGAAGAGGAGGCCGAGGGGAGACCTTATTACTCTCTACAACTACCTGAAGGGAGATTGTAGAGAGGAGGGAGCTGGTCTCTTCTCCCAAGTGGTAGGGGACAGGACAAGAGGAAATGGCCTCATACTCCGCCAGGGGAGGTTCAGAATGATAGCAGGAAATAATTTTTCACAGAAAGGGTCATTGAGCACTGGCAGAGGCTGCCCGGTGAGGTGGTTGAGTCACCATCCCTGGAGGCGTTTACAAGATGAGTAGACAAGGTGCTCAGGGACATGGTTTAGTGATTGATAGGAATGATTGCACTCAATGATCCTGGAGGTATTTTCCAACCTACAGATTCTATGATTCTGTGATTGTGACCAGTTCACAGTGCCCCTCTCATGTCTTCCCTTTCCCTGAAGCTCAAGCCACATTGTCCATGCTGTCTTGACCTTTCTTTTAATACTGAAGTTCATATAAGGCAGGTTGCAAGACATCCCTCTTATTTCTGGATAAGTTTTTTGTTTCCCTCTTATGTAAGGAAGATGCTCTGTATCACAGAGAAAAATGAAGTCCTCATCTATACTTAGAATGTGAACACGGCTGAGTGCACAGCATCTGGTGTGAATTCTGTCACAGGAAAAGGAGGAAGTCTCCTGGGATCTCCTGTTCTTTGTTTGTTTAGTTCTTTGTTTGATTTTTAAAATAAACTCAGGAGTGTTTATTCTCTGCCATGTTCTATTGTATTTGTGATGAATACATAGCCAGGAAGCTACAACTGGGACATCTCACAGCTCAGGTAGCATTAAGTTTCAGGACAAGTCCCAGCTGAAAACTCAGTGAGTGGGAATCCCAGGACTCGAAGAATGAAAAGAAGACCTCTTCACCTCGCTAGGCCTGAACTCCCCATAGAAATAATTTTCAGGAGTCTAAAGCTTCAAAATTAATTCCTTAAGAGATCATTTAGAGCCATACTCATTTCTCTTAAGGTGTTCATAAATCAACAGCATAACTATATTTTCATCATCCATAAGATATCATGGGGAGCTTCTTCTTGGCTAAGTATAAATGAAGGAAAGTACTCTGACTTGCAAGGCTGCCCATATCCCAAATGATTATTTATTTGACTTTGTTGGTAAATGTTGTGAGGTTTTAAGCAGATATCAAAATCTCTTTTTTCTCAGTTTACCAAGCTATAAAAACAGTACTGTGGTGCTGTTTTTCCTTTCCATGCCA
Organism: Piaya cayana; assembly: GCA_013389865.1. Lineage (NCBI taxonomy): Eukaryota > Metazoa > Chordata > Aves > Cuculiformes > Coccyzidae > Piaya > Piaya cayana. The sequence continues at coordinate 226,720 of WAAB01020691.1, read as the reverse complement.
CTGGTTATTGAACTAAATCAGTGCTGAACTGTTCTTTATTCTCCTGCACTTGGGGCACAAGAACCCTATGCAGTTACAGACTAGGAAAAGTCTGTCTAGAAAGCTGCCAGGAGCAGAGGGACCTGGGGGTGTTGGTCAACAGCCGACTGAACATGAGCCAGCAGTGTGCCCAGGTGGCCAAGAAAGCCAATGGCATATTGGCCTGTATCAGAAACGGTGTGGCCAGCAGGTCCAGGNACAGGCTGCCCAGGGAGGTGGTTGATTCACCTTCCCTGGAGGTGTTTAAGGCCCGAGTGGACGAGGTCCTGAGGGACATGGTTTAGTGTTTGATAGGAACGGTTGGACTCGATGATCTGATGGGCCTCTTCCAGCCTGATGATTCTATGACTCTATGATTCTATGATTCTATTGCATTAAAGAATATGATTAGATTTAAATGGTCTTTGTAAGTCCTGCCAAGATCCTCAAGATACTTTTGTATTGAAATAATATCAAAGTTCTATTATGTTTTTGCACCTAAGTATACTTGTATTTGTTGATTATACAACATCTATTATATATGCCGAATAGACTTCTACTTCACCCACAAAGCTCAGAATCATAGAATCACCAGGTTGGAAAAGACCCACCAGATCATTGAGTCCAACCATAATGTGTAAAATGTGTAAATGTGTAAAAGAAGTTTTCTGTTAAATTACTTGTAGTTCCAGTCTGTATAAGAGTCTTTGGTTTTGGCTAAATCTAGTAGAAGACTAAAGGAATGTCTTTACATAAGTTTTTGTTTCAGGGATTTGAAAAAAACTTCTTCCAAATTTTAGTGTTGTTTACTCCAAAATCAATTTTATCATTTTTTTTCAGTTCTGTAGAGAATTTTTAGTATCTTCCATCCAGAAAGACCATCATAGGGTGTAACTGATTCTAAGCATGAGGATGAAAATCCCAGTGTCCTTGTTCAACTTTATAGTTTTACTAGATATGCCTAAATCTACCCAGAATAGAACTAAGCTTTTTGCAGGAAGTTCTTGCATGTCAACATGATTTCTGTAAAAGGGGACACCACATATTATCCATTGATAGATTAAATAAAAAGGTTTTGACTCAGAAACTGATGTGATTCTTTGTCACCTATGAAAAACTGGTAGAATATTTGTTTTGAAATATTTTTTCCTCTAATACAGCTTATTTTAATTCACTCATACCTGTAGTTCTGTAGAAGGGTTGGATGTAAGTACTATACTAATAAGTGTGTGTGCTCTTCTGCAGTGAATCTCCCTCTTTGGGAAATGTCCTTGAATAAACTCACTGCATAAAAATTTCCATTTTTTTTGTAATAGCAGTTAATTTCTATGATAATATCACCCAGGGCAAGAAAATGTCTACTGTACCTAAAGATACAAAAGTAGTATCTTATCTGCTATAAAATTATTACTGGTATTATTCATTCCTATCTTGTAGTCAGTGCAAATAGAAATTCAAGAATCCAAAAAGCATATATAAACGATTCTATATGATTCATATAAGTAAAAGAACAGTAACACAAGATAATGTTAATAAAGCAAAGCCTTCTGTATACCATCAAATGATCCTCTAAAAATCAAAGTTTCTTGACGTGTTTGGGTTTGGTATTTTTTTTCATAAGTACAAATACATATTTACAAATAATACAGATTCTCCAGTTGTCCTTGACAGCAACACACATTACATTTAGAGAGTGAGGTCACATGTGGGTCAGAGGATTCCATCAGTATTTCCTGTAGCCTAGGAGATATTCAGAAGTGGCCTTGCATTGTACATTGTTCCCTGTCGTTCACTTACTGAAGTACTAGTGTCAAGTACTCAAGTAAACAAAGGTTTTTCCTCCTCTACATCTTTGTTTTTGTCAGTGTCTTTTCTTAAAACTTGTTTTCAACTGGCCATAAAAGCATACCTCAGGCAATTTATAAACAAGCAACTCTCTGACAGAAAAGTTATCCTTAAAATAATTATTCACAAAAACATTGTGTATTAACTCTAACAATCCTCAGTAAATGACTGAGATTGATGAGAAATAAATTAAGTGGGTTTTAGAAACCCAGCATTGTGGAGAAACAACCTTTTATGTGGAATTTGGGTTTGAATTTTGTATTTTGCTTTTATTTTGGTTAAAATAGTAGCAATATCAAATTATAGAATGCAGAATATCTTACTAAAAAACTCACTAATAATGCTACGAGAAAATGTAATTTCTTACTTCAATTTCAGTTGAAAGGTATCTGGAAAAGCAGGGGAATGGAACTGCAAAAGACAGCCAGAGAAGTTTAATTTGTTGTCGTTTAATTGTAGCTGGCAATTAAGCACCACACAGTCACTCATTCCCTCACTTCCAGTGGGATGAGGGAGAGAATCAGAAGAATAAAAGTGAGAAAATTCATGGACTGAGATAAAGACAGTTTAATAGATGACGTAAAAGCTTCACAGGCATGCAGAGCAAAAAAAAAAAAAGCATGCATTCACTATTTCCCTTTGGTAGGCAGCAATCTGAACACCTCTTGGTCTTTAGCAATCCCCAGGAAAGCAGGTCTTCATCACACATAATTGTTATCTGGGAAAACAAATGCCATAAATCCAAACCTTCCCTTTTCTTCCTCCTTCCTCCAGATTTATATGCTGAGTGTGACATTAAATGGAATGGAATATCTGTCTGGTCAGTTGTGGGTTATCTGTGTTCCCTCACAACTTCTTATGCACCCCCAGACTGCTTTCTAGTGGAGTCATGTGAGAAGCAGAAAAGGCATTGACTCTGTGCAAGCACTTCTTGGCAGTAACTAAAATATCTCTGTATTATAAATGCTTTTTCCTGTGCAAATCCAAAACATTATCCTGTAGTAGCTACTGTGGAAAGAATTAACTCTGTCCCACTCAAAATCAGCACATCATTTAAGTTACCTAAGTAACCTGGTCTGACTCGAAGCTGACCTTGCTTCTGAGCAGAAGGCAGGACTAGATAACCTCTTGGTGTCATTCCAGTACGAATTATCCAACAATCCTAGTATTTAGATATGTTTTTCCACACAGTGCAAATGGAGTTAAGACAGATTATTTTATCTGCTGGTCTACTCCTGAATTACGATTACATACCTCTGAATATCCTATAAGGCTACCATCAGAAATGTTACTTATGATTAATGGTCTATCAGATTGCATAGTGATTTCACACTTGTTTCAAGCATATTTTCAAAGCTTAATTATAATGTTCATGAATGTCTATGTTGTATGGATCTGGGAACTGCAATGACTGGAAACTCACAGTAATCTTAATGAGAAAATGGGTTTATTTCCTTTTACTTGTTAATGATGAGGTTTGGGGTTTTGGTTTTTTTTTTGGAATATGGTCTCATGTTTTGGATGCCCAGAAGTCCCTGGAGACTTAATAGTGGGAAGTGAATATAGATCAAAATGATCACCTCTCTGGTAAATCTTCCTCCAACACTGCATATCTTTATGATCAACCTCTATACCAAATAACAAAGTGGGTTTGTATTTTTCCTGACACACACAGTCCAAATTATTTAAGCACTGTTCATGCCCAAGCACCTCCTGAAAGGATGCTATGTAGTCTAACCAAAAATGCCCTGCAAATTGTGCTAAAAAAATAATATAGATGTCCTTTTGACAGTGGGGCTGCAATCTGTCCATATTTAGTTTACAAGTATAGGTAAAGCTAGAGTTCCAACCAATTCAATGCTTTAATAATCTTATGCGAGTAAAGATATTTCATAAGAAGTATCACAAACTTTTCTGTATAAATTGCTGAAAACAAAGTAGGCACTTCAAAGCAACTCTGTAGAAGTGCTGTGAAACAGTAGTAATGACAAACGAGGAAACTAGATTTATTAAACACTCCTCCAAATGAGAAAGTGAGTCAGAGATGTGTATGTAAGAATTACTAAAATGTGATTAAAAGCCCCAAATACAACATTCCTGGCAAAAAGAAAAGAGAGTATCATTCAAACAATACTGCAGGAAACAGGAGGTGGAACAGCTGGGTGAATCTGAGATTTTTGAATGTCTACGATCAGTTACTTCCATGCTTAGCCACAAAATCTGGGTTTAGATCGAGATAGCACCAAAGTTTAGCTCTGTTAGTGTGTGAAAAGCTTTTCACTGAAATTTTGTTATCATGTACCTGCAAGAGAACTATGTGTGGCAGCTGCAGTTTCATAAAAATCTATTAGCAAAAGTGTTTATTTTGTGAGACTGATATCAAATGCCAGAGACTTCAAGAAAACTGATAATCACTAGAACTATGTTTATCTAAAGCTATCTCTAGCTATCTTAGTATCAGCCCAGCAGACTTTAATTATCAAGTCTACTTCTTAGACAAAAGAAGCACTCCTTAGCTGTTTAAAGGGAAACACAATGAAAGTTAAGATTTGGAGGTCTCTTTCTATAAAAAGAAGCACTCTATTAAGGGAAGAGTCATGAATCATGAGTCATAGCTGAGTGCTTCCTAAAATCCTTGCTCCAGATGGAGATGAGGTGGAAGGAGGGACATGAGAAACCAACACTTTAGTGTTTGGAAAATATTTTATCAAAGTATTTTTATGCTCACTCATTCTAGTCACTTATTTTATATATTTGCATTGGCACCATGACCTTCTTACAAGTTCAAAATATTCTGAGTCACTTGTTACTGTTTCTTGATTTCCATTTTTAAACCTCAGCTTATTATATCTCAGTAGAAAAAGTTTCTGTTTGGTAGATTTCTATAAACTCATTCCTTCTGGTTTTGGGAGGGTTGTTTTTTTTTTTTACAGTCCTATTATGATTGATCAACAGACATTCCTTTTCTTTGATTGATGCTGAAATAATAATGATAAGCTTTTTAAAAAGATCAGGCAAACTTCTCTGAGAAAAAACATTGTTTGGTAGCAAAAAGATCAGGTGTAAGTTAAAGGCTAGAAATTAAGCCATGTTGCTCAATTTAAAGATTTCTTTAACTGAACAGAAGTAGTAAGGTACTGAGACTCAGATCAGATATTCTCAGATCTTATGTCCAACTGGTCTAAATTATGCTGAACAGCTAGGTATAAATAAAATAAAGAATTAATAAATACTGGAATATGGAAAACAAGATTTATTTCAATAATCATTTTTGTCCTTTAAGCAGCTGTAAAGTAAAAAGCTATAATTTTAATTATTTCATGTAAGATAATATTTTTTTCAACTTAAATATTATTCTCAAGGAGTAAAGGTTATTTTACCTGGAAAACTAACATGCACTTTTAAAAACTGTTTAATAAATCTAACATTTTTTAAGCTTGTTGCTGCATTGTATTATTACAAATACACTGTACAAATCAAAACCATTTTAACTGAGTGGTGTAATTCTAAAATATTATTGCAGTTCATTTTTACTGTTTTTTTACAATAAGGAATGACATTGCCCTTAATCTGGAAATAGCATTTTTGGCTCAGTACAGGTGATCTTCAAGACACTAATTTTAATCCATACTTACTATTAACTGTCACTAAGATGAGATTTTATTTTATGTGGTGGTCACATAGAAACTATTAAAATGCTGAAATATGTGAATTTCATCCTGATTTTGAGACTCAACTCATATTTCTTTGAGACTCCCTAACACAGCAAAATATTTTAGATTTAGCTTGTTAGCTGGATGCTATCAATGCTGAAAAAGAAAATAAATACCACAATTCAACATCTGATATGAAAGAGAAATGCACATGTGGGATCAACGTTTTGGCAAAATTTAGTGGAAATAAGTAAACTCTGTCTAGTAGTACAAATATGCAAATGAATTTGAATCTGTGTTAATCCCTTGTTCCAAAAGTCCAAGAAATATTTTGTCTGCCTAAGTGATCTGGAATTAGTTTTTTCTTTGATAAAGTTTCTTTAGTCCTTAATATTAATAAGGGTAGATATATGAATTGTGGCAAGAATACGTATCATGGAAATTCATTTGAACATACAACTAAGGCTGTTAGGGACTTCTTGTTAGTTAATTTGAGTAATTTTTCCATAGTTTGCCTCCTGTGTTTTTACTCAAAGTCTACGCACATTTAGAACCAGAGAAAATATACTGAAGTACTTGAAAGGATGGGTTTTGCAGAAATTGCAACTTTCCCTTGTAGCAAATGACAGAACCAGGAAAATCAAAACAAAGAAGAAATGGTTATGGTTGAATTCAGGTGAAATCCATAACGGTCACATTTGCAGCATGCTGGTTCCCTTTCCCCCCCTCTTCTCAAAAGTTAAGAAAGGGTGGAAGCTCCCAGCAGTGGGGCAAGAGGTGGCCAAGGGCCCACCTGGGCTTTGTTCACTGTCACAGGATCCCAGGATAGTAGATTTTTGGAGAGAACTCTAGAGCATATCTGGTCCAACACCTCTGCTCAAGCATGGCCACCTAGAGTCAACTGCCCAGGACCGTGTCCAGATAACTTCTAAGTATCTCCAGAGAGGAAATTCTACCTCTTCTCTAAGCAATTTGCATCACTGCTCAGTTAGAGCAAACAAATATTTCCTGATGTTCAGTCACAGACTCCTGTGTTACAGTTTGTGTCCAGTGTCGCTAGTCCTGTCACTGGGCACCACTGAAGAGCCTGGCTCCATTTCCTTTACACCATTGTTTCAGGTATTTATATACACTGATGAGAGTCCCCCATGAGACTTCTCTTCTTCAGGCCAAGAAGGCTTTGCTGTCTCCGTCTTTATGCATAAGAGAGATGCTCCAGTTCTATGGTCTTTTGTTGGACTCTCTCCAGGATATCCATGTCTCTGTTATACCAAGGAGCCTAGAACTGAACTGGAGAGCTTTTTCTGCCATGGTGTCCTCTCAGCTGCTATTCTCAGCTGTTGTGAAGAATACTGTCTCCAAGTATATTCCAAGTGTAGCACTTCTTCTGTCTGGCTTTTATTCTGGTGATGGCTTCTTTCACTGATGGCCTTGGAGAGGAAGGGAGAGTTGTGAATGTGTGTCAAGCAGAAGAAAAGAAGGTGTAAGGTAAAGACACTGAAGGCATAGGAAAAGGAGGTTCCTTCTTCTCAAGGTAGATACCAAGAACTAAACTAGTTTCACTGTTGAACAGTGATGAGCTGTAACTGATAAAAATTCGTTGCAGGCTTCTTTACCTGAATTTCCATTTGAAATATAAGGTGTATGTGTGTTTGTGTGTGTGTGTGTGAGAGAGAGAGATAATATTGGCTTTAAACCTCTGCAGACAATTTAGAAAATAAATGTCAGGATAATATTTTCAGAATGGACAAAATCTCCCAGCCTTCATCTAAAATACAGAACCATTTTAGCTGACCTGTTGAAACATCATCCTGAGCATTGAGAATAGCATCAATTAAAGTTGAGCAAAATAAAAAGAAAATGAAAACAGGCTATACAGTGTTAAAAACTAGACAAATTTGACAGGCAATTTAGAATCCCAGATTATAACGTTATAAATCTTGGTGTTTTGTGGATACTGTTTAGTATCTCTTTCCTTTAATGAATATTTTTCTGATACTTTAGATAATTGTTGGGTTACAGTGCCAGGAAATTCACAGCTGGAAAAGAGACAATTATAAATAATTTAGCCGGGTTGGTGCACTGACCTAGTATCAAGTACAGTTAGACCTCTCTGGAAGATATTTATCTAACCTTTTTATCATAACCTTTTATGAAGGTATAACCTTTCTCATTATTATATGGAATAGTCTAAAAAACCTTGTTTTCCTAATGTGCAGTCTGAATTTTTCCTACATTAGGGGAAGAAAGAGACAGTTTTCTTTTAGTTCAGCCTCTGTGGACATGGTAAAAATCTTTCATGGTTCTCTGTATATCGGGTAGTTAGTGAAAAACTATTACGCTGCCCCTGCTCTTTAACCTTTGCATTTTTAACATTAACAAGTCCAGCACTTTCCACTTTTCTTAGCTGTTTTTCTTGTCTGTGACTAGACATTACCTAGGTTATCCAAAATCTTGAAATGCAATGCCCTAAACTAGATGCAGTATCTCCTTTGAGGATCTGTTAACGATGTATCAGATGACATAATTGCCTTTTGTTTCCTTCACGTGAGATTTGACATTTTGTTTCAGTAGAATCATGGTAGAGTCTTCAAATACAACTTGTGATTTATATACCATTTGCTGTGGTAGCATTCGTAATTATTATGTATTCAGATCTCCATCATTACTGAAAATATTGAATTATTCTGACTCTTTGGAAAGCCCAGTTTAATTACCTGTCTTCTTAAAAAAACAGTGAGTGCAATACATTCAAGCAGTGGTTCATTTAATTTATGATGGTTTTGGTCAGACCATGCATCTTAGAATGATTACGGAAAGTATCCTGTAAATTAGCTCTTCCTAAAATCAAATATGTCAATCACATATGGTATTTCCCTCTTTACAGCTGGATAAGTTAACTGATCAAAAGAAATAAACCAGGTATTTTACATTTCTTCAGAAAGGCAGTGACAGCGTCTATTGCATTATACCACAGACATTTATAATTGTCTGGTTGATTATATTGCAAGTATAACAATATATGTAATTATTACCCCTTCTTTTACTTGTGCTCAGAAAAGAAAATCTCTCCATCATTCATATACCTGATAGGCTGACATTTTTTTTAGCTTTAGTGAAGTTTAATGGTTGGACTTGATGATCCTGGGGGTCTTTTCCAACCTAGTGTTTCTGTGAACTTTGTCATGCAACTATGTATAAGTGCATTTAAATAAAAATATTGCCAATAAGTTTTCCTTTTCACTTGACTTATTCTGAACATGTATAAAATACATGCAATAAATAAATAAAAAAATTAAAATGTGCTTGCAAAATGACATTAATTGGACTGATATCACAGATTCAATAAATTTATGTTTACTTTCAATTTTACAGGTCTCAAAGATACTTTGTGAGAACAGCAAAGAAAAATCATAGAATCATATAAACATAGAAACATAGAATCATATAATGATTTGGATTGGAATAGACCTTGAAGTCCATCTAGTTCCAACCATACTTACATGGGCAGGGACACCTATCACTGGGCCAGGCTGCTCAAGGCCCCATTCAGCCTAGCCTTGAAAACTTCCAGGGAGGGGGCATCCCCAACTTCCCTGAGCAACCCATGTCTCACCACCCTCAGCACGAAGAATTTCTTCCTAATGTCTAGTCTAAAGCTTCCCCTCTCCAATTTATACCCATTCTCCCTCATCTTATCCCTATATCTCCTTGTAAAAAGTCCCTCCCCATCTTTCTTGCAGACCCCCTTCAAGTACAGGGAGGTCTCCTCAGAGCCTTCTCTTCTCCAGACTGAACAACCACAATTCTCTCAACCTGTCCTTATAGCAGAGGTGCTCCATTCTTCTGATCATATTTACAGCCTTCCTCTGGACCTGTTCCAATAGTTCCATATCCTTCTTATTTTGAGCATTCCAGAACTGGACACAATACTACAGATTGGGTCTCACAAGAGAGGAATAGAGAGGCAGAATCACCTCCCTCAGCCTGCTGGCCAATCTTCTTTTGACGTAGCCCAGGATACTGTTGACCTTCTTAGCTGTGAGCATACGTTGCCAGCTCATGTCAAGCTTTGCATCAACCAGCACCTCTAAGTCCTCCACAGGGCTGCTCTCAATCACATCATCCCCATCCTGTATTGAAATTGTGGACTGATTTGACCCAGGTGTAGGACTTTGCACTTAGCCTCGCCAAACCTCATAAGATTCTCACAGACCCACTTCTCCAGCTTGTCCAGGTCCCTCTGAATGGCATCCTGTCCTTCTGGTGTGATGACTGTACCACTCAGCTTGGTGTCATCTGGAAACTTGCTGAGGGTGCACTGTCTATATTAGTGATGAAGATATTAAACTGTGATGGTCCCAGTAAGAATCCCTGAGGGACACCACTTGGCATGGATCTCCATCTGGACATCAAGCCATTGACCACTACTCTCCAAATGTGACCATTCAACCAATTCCTTATCCACTAAATAGTCCACCCATCAAATCCATGTCTCTCCAGTTTAGAGAGAAAGATGTTGTGGGGGACTGTGTCAAAGGCTTTACGGAAGTCCAAAATCAAATCAAACCAAAACATTTCAGATGTCAAATGCAGAAAATAATAGGAGATTTTGAAGTGACAGAAAATACTCTGGAATAACTCCATTTATGCATCTTTACTTTTTGTTTTTCCTTGTAATATGATTTGTTCAGACACATATATTCTTCAAAATATGTTTTTCAATTCTACTGTTTATTGATACTTGAAATTTTGAGACTTGATTTTTGTGGGAGATCACAGTAAAAGAATAAAAGAGGTAAGTGAAAGTGTAACTTTTTATTGCAGCCATGACTCTTCCTTTTAAATAATCTATTTTATATTTTTTAGTGTTTTCTGTATATTAACTAGCAAGTCTTTTAAATTCATACAACCTGACTACTGTCATTGCTTGTACATATGACAGTGGAGTAGTTGAGGACCTGTAGCATAATACATAATAATAATAAGTATAGTAGACTATCAGTTAGTGAAGCAGAGGAAGTCGAAAGGCATTTTTAGTCTAGATGATGTCTTCTTCTCTGAAGTGCATACTTAATTGTCTGGAATTGGTTTTAGGTTTAAACTGCAAGCAATTTTTTGATTTAATGTAATAAAAAATATTTTTATTGAAACTACTCAGAAAATTTGATGTTTCAGAAGTTCTTTTTAGTTACCAATCTTTAAAGTAGTAGAAAGGAAATAAGAATTGTGTCTTTTCCTTTCTTCTTCCTACACAGCTGGAAAGACACATGAAGAAATTTAAGCTCCTATATAATTGCTAAATTGTAATTGTAAAAGGTTAAATAAATAACACATAACATTTTCTTGGGAATACAATAAAAAGTAATATAATTTTCTCTAAGTATCCTGCTTTTTAATAAACTGAATCTAATATAATAATTATTCACTATTGTTTGCAAAGCTTATAACTCCAGAATTACTACTGCATGAATCTCAAAAGTTAGAGGCTGGTGCCTCAGCTGATTCAAGTCAGATAGACACACCAATGGACTTTACTGACTTAAGCGAATTCTAGTGAATATGCTGCTTTTTAATGCCTTTGTTGGACATCAGCATAGTTTGGAATTCAACTAATTCACAGAGGTATTCTGAAGAGGGAAATTTCATACCTTATCAACTTAAAAAAATAACAAACTAGCTTCCATCCATTCATTCAATATCTGAAAGTTGCCTTTTTCTTGGAGTACATGTAATAGTTTTCATATGATAAAATCTGAATCTCAAGTGTATTCTATGTATAAATAGATCCTAGGGTGGGATGGGAGACATAGGATATCAAGCTGTACTGGCTAAGATGTTTCTATATAAGAGGAGGAAGGAAATTCAACCTACAATTTTTTAGGATAAGATGATCATGGAAAGATTAAAAGCTGTGTTCTGACTTACAATATGACAATCTCCCATGGAAAAATACCCAAACTTAGAAATCAGGTAATGTCAAGCCACTTTATCTTTTTCTCCAGAGTTACACTGTTTTCTGATTTGGTCAACAGAAAATAGATTTTGTCCAAATTATTTATTTCCATACATATGTTTTTCCTTGATTTGAATATCTAAATAAAGTCAGTTCAATTTTTCAAAATGGTCATATTTAGAATATCTTAGTTGCTGAATTATATCTGTATAATCTTCTAATATATTATTGGGTTGGACTATGAACCACAACTGCAAGTACTAGAGCTATGTAATTCATCACTGACTAAAGGTCTGATGGTCAACACCTTCATATTAATACAGTCAACTAGCTCAATGGCAGATCAGATATGTAAAGCTCATCTATCTGCTTTCCAAAAGTGTGTTTTAATTAAAACAGCACAACAGAATAAGCACAAGCAGATTATAGGTCTGCCCTCCTTTGAAGACAAACACGTTGCACCCCTTTGATCAGTCTATTGCAACATTAAAAACAATAAGTGATAATTTAATTTAGTTTATTAATAGTTTAACATATAATTTTTATTTCAGATCTTGGCCTACACAAAGTGACAGGTACCCTCCACTGCTCTAAAGTAAATTGGCTGCAGATCCACAGTTCCTCCTTCTCAACACTTTTTCTTGAGAAAAAAACTATTCACAGTCAGTCAATTTCTAGAGGATAAGAAAAAAAGTGATTTTTGTGATCATAGTAATAGACTTCCGGTGTGACCTCTGACTGATTATTCCATTTGTTGTCAGTGCTTGTCTAGATGGAAGGTCAGAGTAGTTGATGACATATGGCTTGGAAACCTATTTTTGTGTCACTGCTCTTATTCTTAAAGATAAGTTCAGTTTTGGTAAAACATTTCACTTAAAGCCTTTAAGTCTCCAAAGCACTTATGCAAATGTTTAAATTTAAACATGTGACTAGTACTATTAACTTTGATGGGACTATTCACATACCTAAAACTAAGGACATGCTTAAGTGCTTCACTAATAACAGTGAAGGAGGGGGAAAGAACAACCCATGACCTCCATTTATGTTACTGCTTCATTATTTTTTTTATTTATAGGCTCCTTTATGGCATTCATCATCACAATATTGGAGCATGTCAAGAATATTAATATTGCCATTCATTTGCCTTTGCTTGACAACTGTTTTGCTGTACAAAAAAAGAGGATTCTGTGGACCAGTGTACAGCCTCTGTAGGCAATCATGACAAATTCTTAATGCAATTTTTAAAAAAAACTGTTAAACTCTCCCACAACATCCTAAGACTCTTAAAATTATATAGCTTTGAATTTCAGTGTGCTTTGAGTTTTTCACAATCCTAATTTTCCCTTTAATTTTATTTTGTTAAAGAAATAAACCAAAATCGAGTAAATACTTTCTAGAAAACAGAAACATTCCAGTCTTCTCTATTTTGTCAAAGTAAACAAGAAGAAGCTGACTCTGAGAACTCTCTCTAGTGTTAACTCTAGGACCTGTTCATCTAATTCAAGAAATTCTAGTTGCCTAAAATGCTGGCAATGTGTGACAACGGTCCTTTGTACAGAATGACAACCATGCCACAGTGGAATGCATTTTGAAATTTAGCCTCCTATATCTCCTTTTTAGTTTCCATTTGCTCCTCTAACTCATATTGGAGTTGCAAATTTTAATGGCTGACAGTGCTGCAGACTGATGAATGCGAGAACTAGAGGGCTGAATAAGAACTAATGTCTAGCCTCTCAGGTGGAACTGCTGATTCTCTTGGGTGCTCTCTCTGAGTCTGTCTTCAAGTTGTTACTGACTGAAAAGATTACCTTAATATGACTTTTGCAAATGTTATGAACTACAATAAACAAAAATGAAATATGACATAATTAATCACTTTGGCAGGATGGTTGCACATTCCATCAAGCTAATTGAAAACTAAGCTATATAGTTATCAAATTAATACTGTTTAGCAGAAAGATTTGTGATAAATTTGGAATTACATTCTATATTTCTTCATAAGACTGAGATTTAAGATCTCAGTATTTTCTGAAGGAATCAGCCAGTCAGGTAGGCTTCACAGAATGGATTCTATCCATACATTGTGTGTTCACCAGCTAGTGTAGACAGATCGTTGTTCCACCTGTGCTCAAATATACAAAATTACTCTGATCAAAGAACCATTCCATAATCACATAGCTTCAGCTATATTGAGAAGTCGGTAGTCAGCTCTGGAAATTGTAACCCCCATCACATCCTATCAATGCTTTCTGAGCTGGAGCTGACTTATGGTCAGTCAGGCTGGACAGCACAGGCAGAATTAGCATGATACCTGCATGAATCCATGAGAATATGAAGCTCAAGATTCCTAGCTCTCTAATTCTGAATCTTTATTGAGTTTATAACATGGCTAGCTAAATTAAAGTTTGAGATACCACTACTAGAGAACACCTATAAGTCGCAATACTAAACATCAGTCAGCATTCATGTATTTAATGCTCAGTGTTTAGGAATTTTATTGCTGAATAATCACAAAGTGATTGTGTTACAGGAGACTTAACTGTTATAATGACTTTTTGCCATATTAAATAATAAATACATTTTAGCTAACATATATCAGCTCTGCCTAGAAGGAAATAGCCAACACTTGTTCAGTCCTGCTATATAATCTGAAGCCCATATTTTTATATCATTTTTGTATATTTTAAAAACCTTGACTTCAAAGACCTTTTGTTGTTTAGAATGCTTTTATATATGTATAAAAATTATATAAAAATGTAACTTCTGAGCTGGTGCTAACAACAAGCTGTAGGTTTTTCCAATCTGGTCTACCACTGAAGTTGTGCAACGTAAGATTTCCAAGATGATTCTGATATGAAACTCCAGCAAAAGGAACATTTTGCATGTTACTCTATTAGAAAGTATTATGGATTAAAGGAAAAGGTCAGTCTTATCACAGTTTGTGCTATACAGCATCCTGCAGCTCATTAGGAGTTGGAATATATCAAAGGTTAATATTCAAATATACTTGTTCTTTACTAGAAAGACACGAAACTAGAAGCTTTACATAATCAGGGTTAAAGGTTTTTGTAAAAGCTTAAAATGATGCAAAAATATTCTTATTAAACATTTAAACCTGCAATTAGAAGTGTGTCCAAGACATACAACTATGGTCTTGAATTCAAAAGAGAAATGAGCATGTTTTTAAATCAGAGATTTTTTATAAATGATCTTGATTTGCCTCAGTATGCTTTTGCACGAGGAGAGGTTAGAAATAAAATTTAGAACTTGTAACAGTTCATTTTTTTGGTCAACCTTGAGGCTGAATGTTTGAGTCTAATATTTTGTTGAAGATTCAATTCCAATTTCAATCTCATCCAGAAAGTGGACACAAAAATGTCTTTCAGTAGGTCTTTCTGTCATTAAATAGGCATACAATAATAGATATAAAATTTATTTTCAAAACAATTTTAACACTTTAGATGCACTATACAAGCTGAAATAATTTACACCAGATCTTCCATTCTCAAGACCTTCAGTTCATATTATGGCTATGTATCACAAAGTAGTCCAGTAATATCAGAGAATGCTGTCATGGATGTCTGGAACCCTACAGATGTTAGCTTATGATTTTTTTTTCATTGTTAGTGTTGCTACAGGGAGTTTTTGTTCTCATTCTGAGGTTATCATCCCTGCCTTTTGATGTATGGCATGGGATTTTAGAAAACAGGATATACATAAAATACTGGGTTTACCATTTTTTACAGGCAAATTGCTTTTTAAACAGTACTGTTTAGCATACTGCAACACTGAGCCCTATGACAACCAGTAGTGTTTATAACCTCTCAAAATTGTTTTTCTAAGTGTTGTATAATGTGTAGTGCACAAGATATATGTTATAATGGAAATATAAGTTCAGATAAACATCACCTAGTTTTATTAAAAATAGAATTCCTGCAGGAACAGAGACATTAACTAATGGCTTGCTCAGGAAAATCTGTTTAGTAGATCGTTATGCCACAAGTTCTATCTATTTCAAGAGGAAGTTGCTTCCAAAAGCAATGCCAACATTGTGATTTTCTGAAATGTTGTGTACAAAACCAGTAGTTGTCACTGCCAATTGCTTCCTAGATAGTATGTAATGGTATCTGGTACATATTAAGAGTTCAGAAAGAATAGATTACATCATTCTTTATTTTTATACTTTGAAGTGACATAGTTATTCCAAACTACTAAAGGTCATTCTTTCTCAGATTAAACTAATTTAAGAGTTGATTTCCCATGCTGCAATAGGTCTTGGTCTTTTTTCTGATTCCTCCAAAACTTTCTCTGTCTTGTGCATAATATATATTTTTATTTGAAGCAAATGTTATACTGTATGAAGGCATCTACAGTACAAACATTTAGTAATGAAATAGAACTGAATAAATAATCTGTAGGACAAAAGTATTATCAGAAAAATTTCTAGTACTGTACACTTAGAAATTAGGCTACATGAACTTCTATATCAGTTATTTAAATTGCATACTTCTTTGAAGAACTGAAGGTAGTAAGTTATTGTTGCAAGGATATAAGGAGAAACAATATTGAGCATACAGAATGACATTTTAAGAACAGGTCTAAGCGGAGCAAGATTTGTAGGAATGTGTTCTGATTTTTATCTACCAAATAAAAAGATGAACTAACTAAATAAATAAAAATAAATAAATATGCTGGCAGCAGGGATATTGAACTTGTGTACTTTCTTTCAAGGTTGTAAAACTATTTTTAACACTTTTCTGATAAGCTACTCTGACCTTGTCTTTAATATCATATCTAACTTATTCTCAAACAAAAAGCCTCACACACATGAAAGATAACAAGCCCTGAATGGTAAATACCATTGTCAATCAAATGTATAATCATCTTGAATAAGAATACCGTGTATGCTTGGCAAGATTGTTACTCCACAACATCATACAGCTGACATTAATAATGCTTTTCATGTTTCATTTGAGAGAGATATGTAGACCATATAATCCTTCCTGTGAATTTGTGCAACATCTGTGTTAAGCTGTCTGAGTTTCTAATTTTTCTAGTGTCTGTACTCTGGCAGTTGTTTACAGTCTCTTCTGTCAACTGCCACTGATTTAGAAGACTGACTTTCAACCCACAATATTAAAACAATGAAGAGCTACTAATTTAAATTAGTGTGTTTTAAGAGTTATTGTTTTCTTGTGTCTATGCTGATCTGCTGTACAAGGGGAAAAGTTGTTACGAGTAGTGAGCTCTGAGAACACCTTTAAGACTGGAAATAGAAGACTTATTCATCAAATGCTATTTAATTTCTGAATAATTTTACCACCCTCCCTTACTGAAAAAATCCGAATAATTTTAAAGAATTATCTTGTCCCTGATTTATATCTATGAAAATGTTTAATACCAATTTAGGAGGCATTGAAATAAAAAGATTTTCCAATGTTTTTTTCAAACAGCATGGTGTTCATCTGCTGTTGCTGCTCCTTACTTCTCTTTTTTTTTGAAACAGTGACTTCTCTTACGAATGTCAACAACAAAGAAATCATGCAACATTACAGGCTCAATTACATTGTATGTTAACTTGTATTTTATATTTAAACCCATAAGTTTCCATACAGTGGCTACTGCTACAACATGCCTAAGGAGAGAAAAAATCTTTTTAAATTCTTGATCAGTTTCCTTTCTGTAGGGAAAGACTTAGGCAATTTATGTGTAAGACCATATCTTCTAATCGGAGCAAGTAATTTTAACCAGAATAGAGAATTTTTTTTCTCCCCACACATTAGTAGTCACAGTGTAAGTTTATAAGAGGTGTTAGAGCAACTACAAAGTTTATGGATTCAATACTATTCATTATGAGATTGACCCAAGGGTATTGAAGGAGCTGGCAGATTTGCTGGCCAAACCCCTTTCCTTCATCTTCCAGCAGTCCTGGAAGACTGAGGAAGTTCCACTGGACTGCAGGCTGGCTGATGCTGTGTCCATCTACAAGAATGGTTGCAGGGAGGATCCAGGGAACTACAGGTCTGTCAGTCTGACCTCAGTGCCAGGGAAAGTTATGGAACAGGTGATCTTGAGTGCTATCATGAAGCACTTGCAAGAGAACTGGGTGATCAGGCCCAGTTAACATGGGTTCACAAAAGGCAGGTCTTGCCAAACTAACCTGATCACCTTCTATGACAAAGTGACTC
>WAAB01020691.1:152916-208788 GCA_013389865.1 Piaya cayana | reverse complement strand
ATGGTATCTTGGCTTGTATCAGAAACAGCATGACCAGCAGGTCCAGGGAGGTTGTTCTCCCTCTGTACTCGGCACTGGTGAGACCGCTCCTTGAATCCTGTGTTCAGTTCTGCGCCCCTCACCACAAGAAGGATGTTGAGGCTCTGGAGAGAGTCCAGAGAAGGGCGACAAAGCTGATGAAGGGGCTGGAGTACAGGCCTTATAAGGAATGGCCGAGAGACCTGGGTTTGTTTAGCCTGGCGAAGAGGAGGCTGAGGGTAAACCTCATTGCTCTCTATAACTACCTGAAGGGAGGTTGTAGAGAGGAGGATGCTGGCCTCTTCTCCCAAGTGACAGGGGACAGGACAAAAGGAAATCATAGAATCATAGAATCACCAGGTTGGAAGAGACTCATCGGATCATTGAGTCCAACCATTCCTATCAAACACTAAACCATGTCACTCAGGACCTTGTTTATCCATACCTTAAACACCTCCAAGGAAGGCGAATCAACCACCTCCCTGGGCAGCCTATTCCAATGCCTAATGACCCTTTCCGTGAAAAACTTCCTCCTAATGTCTAGCCTAAATCTCCCCTGGCTGAGGTTGAGGCCATTCCCTCTTGTCAATTGTGTCAAGGACTGACACAATATTGTTTTCATCAAGAAGCAAGAAACTGGAGAAGTACTGAATGAAAAGCAGCCTGAAAGTAGAGGCCCCAGGCAGGAGGGTAGTGAAATAAAGTAGCCTTGGGTGAATCCACTCAAAACTTACAAATAATTTTAGCATTAAAATAGTACATTGTGGTCCCAGAGGGAACAACGCCTTTTGAAGGCAGAATCAGGAGAGCCAGTCTGACAGTTTAAATGCAAGATAAGTTAGGGCCTGAGTCGTTGGATCTGGCTTGCTCATTAACAGCTTTCATTTCTGTTCAAGGTCCAAGGTTATTGCTATATACGTATACTGTCCCTTTACTGCTACTGATTTTAACAGGAAATTGAAATAATGGTGCATAAGTCAACAGACAGACAGAGTGGGTTAAATAATAGTTAAATGTATTTTTCTTCTTGAAGCAGGAATTCTTTTGCACCATGAAAGAGCACCTCTAAGAAAGAGCTACAAAATATTGTGTAGCTAAAAAGACACAGTTCTGAAGCAGCGACAAAAGCAGACAATCTTCCAGGCCATTAATCAAAGCGTTTACAGTTTCTATTTCAAGGTGGTTGAAAGAATGACATATACTGAACAGACAATATTAATCTGTTTCTGTAGTTTTCTGTTTCACCAGTGTGGGATGTTGAATAACTTTTGTTGTCAAGAGACACAAGAGTATCATGCATTGCACCTGTTGCTTTCCTGAAATTGCTTTCTCTTGTGTGCATCCAGTCTTACAAGACATGTGAACATCAGTTTAAATTTAAGAATATAAGAGTTGTGAGTTGAAAAGATACAAAACAGTAGTAACTTGAAATTATCTCCCTGAAAATTGAAGGAAAAATTGCTATTTTTATTTACAATGTAGAGACAGAACACCTCATCAGCAAGACATGAAAGCAAAATCTAACCCTTGAACTTTCAAAGTTATGTTTATTATCAGGGAGACTAAAAGTTCTGTAATTACAACCTCTTGGCATTATGACACACAGAGTGAACTTTTTGATATGGGAGGTGACAATCTGTGACATTCATCTGCATTAACTCTTGTAAATGTGGCTGAACCACTGACTAATGTCCACTGTGAATGCAGAACTGCTTGTCCTGGAATTGCTGGCAATTGTACCTTAAGAAATTCAGTTTCTGAGAATTGTTCTGTATAGTTTCATTTCTAAAATAAGATAGGGATTTTATTATGTCTTCTGTGAACCCTGTGGATCCTAGATACTCTCAGAAAGAAAAATGAGTACGGGAGTTAAATGAGTTACAAACTTGTGGCAAATATTAGAAAATCACAGAATCACTAGGTTGAAAAAACCCCACAGGATCATCGAGTCCAACCATTCCTATCAAACACTAAACCATGCCCCCCCCAGCACCTCATCCACCTGTCTGTTGAACACCTCCAGGGAAGGTGACTCAACCATCTCCCCGGGCAGACTCTGCCAGTGCCCAATGACCCCTTCTGTGAAAAACTTTTTCTGATGTCCAGCCTGAACCTCCCCTGGTGGAGCTTGAGGTCATTTCCTCTTGTTCTGTCCCTTGTCACTGGGGAGAAGAGGCCAGCTCCCTCCTCTCTACAACCTCCATTCAGGTAGCTGTAGAGAGCAATGAGGTCTACCCTCAGCCTTCTCTTCACTAGGCTAAACAACCTCAGTTCCCTCAACCACTCCACTTAAAATCCAGATTTACATCCCTCTAAAATCCAGAAAAATACCATGTAATCCAGACAGCACCAATAACTAGAAAGTGCTACGAAGACTATACAGAACTTAACTCATTAAGGACTTCATTTGGTAGCAGACAAAATTCCTAAACTTCAATGCATAAATTTATCAGTGAACTGCAGAAGAGGAAGTCAGCTTATAATATTTTCTTCTGGCAATGCCAGCTTTTTCATCCCTGATTATACTAAACTTACCAAGGAGTGCAGTCATCTACTATCACAATAATTTTGTCTTGTGGGGATTGGAAGTATGACCTAAAATAATAAAAATCCAAATTTCTAAATAATCATCAACTTAGAGAAATTTCAGGCTTTTAGATATGGGATTGTTAGTGAAACACAAGGTTAGTTTTAACTGAGGTACACAAGTCTTTTAGTGGTACAGGATCAGCACAGTAATGTGCTTTGGCTATTGAAAGAGGCGGAAGTGGAAACTGCAGTCTCATGCATCAGTGAAGAAAAACAGAAGAGAGATTACAGTGGTATTACAGAAGATACTTGATAAAAATACCTACTATCTATCTGTCTGATACTTCAAGTTTTGCCTAAAGTCATGTCAATATTTTTGGAGACAAGTTAAAATTTAATGTCTCTTTGACACATTTCAGTATTTATTTGTTATTTTAAGCTTACTTACATGTCCACTCAGTTATGCAACTACAATGTTACATTTTCTTCATCTTTTTTTAAAAGTTTTTTTTTTTCTAGAAGACTGTTTTATATAGCACCGTTTCATGAATAAAATTAAAGACTACACCCAGGGGATATAATTAATATTTACTAATGTTTGTGAGAAGATAAGTGAATACGCTTTGCATACTGGTGAATTTCACCTTTTTAGATTAGCGTTATTTCTTTGCTTGTGGATTTTATAGTAAAATTAAAAAAAATGTTTTCCAGTGAAAACTCCAAATAATCACTGACCCCAACAGAGTCAAATATTTAAGCATGTCTTCAGTTCGAACTGTATTTTTAAGTGCTCCTGAGTTGTTATGGAGTCATGATAAATTAAATATTTCTCCTTCTCTCTTTTTTTTTTTTTAAACCAAATGTGTAGAATTTAACCAAATGGACTAATGGATTTGGCCACAAATAAATACCACTCAACTTCATTATCATACATAATGCATTTTTATACGAAGTGCAAACTCAGTAGCATTTACAATCTGCCCAAAGTCTTCCTAATAAATTAGGTCAAATTAATAGTTGATGTTATGCATACTGACATCAGTGAAATTACATTAAAGATTAATTTGTCCCACTCTTAAAATTCAGTTTTGAACCTCTAGGGTTTCACAATTTGCATTATGAACAACTGATCCTGTATTAAGGTTACTTTTGAGTATGTATGTATGTTCTGAAGTCTGATTAAAAGCTAAGATATATAAATAGATGGATTGATTAATTTTGAAAGGGATAAATTATAATAACATTAATAGTAACTACTGTGAAATAATGTCTCTTTTTCACACTGGCTGATATTACTTTTTTTGGATATAACTTGTTAGGCACACAGCTGTAGTGTGAAGAACATGATGGCTAATGTTCAGTTTGAGACAGAGACTCTAAACTGAACTTCAGGGTGATAGGTGTATGAGGAAGGAGCAGTGGATAACATCTGCCTTGATGTTAACATCATCTGTGAAAGCATCTTTATATCTAAGATGGGTTGGTATTGACTAAATAGGTAGACTACTGAATGGATGAAAAACTAATTGGATTCTTCTCGCTCAAGTGAAGTAATGAATGGTTCATCCTCTACCTGAAGGTCAGTTACATGTGGAGTTCTTCAGGATTACCTGAACCTATCCTGTTTGACATCCTTATGAAGGATCTGGTGGGATATAAAATATACATACCTTCATCAAGTTTGCAGATGGCACTGTATCAGGAAGCACAGGTGATGAACTTGAAGGTAGGGCCACCATTCAAAGGGAACTCAAGAAACTAGAGGAACGTTGCAACAGAAACTTTTAAATTTCATATAATGGTTGGGTTGGAAGAGACCTTAAAGATCA
This sequence comes from Piaya cayana, assembly GCA_013389865.1. Taxonomy (NCBI): domain Eukaryota; kingdom Metazoa; phylum Chordata; class Aves; order Cuculiformes; family Coccyzidae; genus Piaya; species Piaya cayana. The sequence continues at coordinate 204,412 of WAAB01020691.1, read as the reverse complement.
TGTAGTTCCAACTCGCCTGCTATGGGCACTCACACCTCCCAGTAGACCAGGCTGCTTAAGGCCCCATCCAATCTGGCCTTGAATGCTTCCAGGGAGAGGGCATCCACAAGCTCCCTGGGCAACCTTTTCCAGTGTCTCGCTACACTCATCATAAAAAACTTCTAAATAATGTCTAGTCTAAATCGTCTCCCCTTCCAATTTAAAGCCATTCCCCTCCATCCTATCACTACATGCCCTTGTGGGCTCCCTTCAGGTACTAGAAGGCCACTATAGAATCACAGAAATATAGAATCACTAGACTGGAAAGGAACCACTGGATCGTGGAGTCCAAACATTCCTATCAATCACCAAACCATGCCCCTCAGCACCTTGTCCACCCATCTTCATACACCTCTAGGGAAGGTAAATCAACCATCTACCTGGGCAGCCTGTTCCAGTGCCAAATGACCCTTTCCATGAAATTTTTTTTTCTGATGTCAAGCCTGAACCTCCCCTGGTGGAGCATGAGGCCATTCCCTCTTGTCCTTGACAGGACAAGAGCAAGACAAAGATAATTTGACAAAGATAAGTTCTGCACCTCAGATGGGCTGGTGACTGACTAACTTTGGAGCAGGTTTACTGAGAAGTGCCTGGGTGTCCTAACAACTGTGTGTGAACAGTTCATCCTCTCAGCAATGAAGTCTAACAGGACCCTGTTACTTGGCTGACTAGATATAGAGTACAAGAATCAGAAGACAATATGTAGGATATTAGTGTTATTTGACAGCAGAGTATTTGAGACATCTGTGTAGATGATATGAGGTAAGACCTATAAACAGGTAAAGGTCAGGCAGGATATTACCAGACAAGTAAGATGAACCTAAGAGCGTATGTTTGAGTAAGTGTTTGTTAAAACACTGACTAATAGGTAGTAATAGGACCCCTAGTGACTAAATGGTGGTAATTAGTTCATGTAAAAGTAGCAATGATGGGTTAAGATAATTTGGTGGAGTAGCTGAAAGATATACTGGTAAGCTAACCAGTACTTACTACATTTTAATATATGATGCTCAGTGCTGCCCAAAATGTATAACTACAGTCACCTAGGAAAAATGTGGAAAGGAAATAAAAAAGCACTGAGAGGGTATGCAAGTTACTAATAGTTCAATGTATTGTTAAATATTAAATTATATTCAAGAAAATCAAAGAACGGAAAAAAAGAACAAGAATTGAGGACAAGTTTAGCCCAAAGAGGTTTTATTTCATAAAACTCTAAGGACCTGAAAAAGAAATCTAATAAGAAGGTTTCCCATATATAACCGTAAAGTTGTTAACTAAAAAATTAATTGTCCTTTAAATTGCCATAATAAAACTATAGTTCATTACGAAGCCAGGTTTTAAGTGTAACTTCTCAACATACAGCTCAGTTTTCCCTACTGTGCCCTTTTTCAATACATCATAAGTATCTTGGAGGAACACTGGGTATGTGCAGGGTATTACTGAAGAGGTGATGTCTATAAAGTGTGAAACAAATGATAAACTATTAATTTATAAATCACATTTCCGTGAACAAGACTTTTCCTTAACTTTGTGTCTTTGAAAAATCTGGGTGAAAAATATAATAAACACATTGTAACTCTGAAAACAAGCACATTAATTTTTCAACAGAGAAAAGAGTATATGCAAATATTATATATCTGATACTCAAACCTGTCTATGTTCCAGTAGCATTATTATTTGTAAGTGAAAAACACAATACCAAAGAAAGAAAAAGGTGCTATTGCTATAGACTTTGAGTAAATGCTTTGTAATTCTTTCTGTTTAAGTAAAAAAAATTGAGAGAGAGGAGTATAGCACCATTCCTCTTTTCCCAGAGAAAGTACCAGTGAAAAAAAAAAGATGGTTTCATTTGAAACATATGAATGTAGGTCTCTTGAGTTTTAGTTGTATATAAAATCTCTCACTTGTCTATAAGGTCTTTTATTCCTTTCAGTGATCTTATTAGCTATCTAGGATTTCAAATACCATTTAAATTCTTTTGCTTCTTTCTAGCTCTCAGGTTTACCCGCTGTAAGCTCTGGAATAATAGAGCCCTTAGAAAAGCTGCCATTCAAGGAGAGTATTCAGGAACATTACCTGAACTGTCTTAATTCTGTGAACCATGCTCTTTCTCAGTGATTTGGTTCTAGTAAACTCTGAATATGTTACTAAACAAATCTTACCCTCCAGAAAGTTTCTAAGATTCCTGTACAAAATTGTGTTATTATTTTACCAAAGTGTTGGTAAAAGATTTAGGTGCTAGAATATGGGAACATGATTTTTAGCTCATATAAAATGGTACCACAAGTGTTAAAAGAAATTCATGCAGTAATTGTTATATGTTAAATTTTTAACTCCTGTGTATACTGGAGATCAAGATTTGGAATACTAAATAGTCATTGAGGTTCAATAAATTTTAATAAATATTTATGGATAAAAATATTTCAAGAAAAGTAGAAAAACATTTATTACAGTACTTATGAATTGTCCAATTTTATTTTTTTTAAATTTAGCTAAATATTTTTTTCTTCTTTAAATAGAATATTGAAAAAATACTGAGCTATAATGAGAACCACATTTAGCACAATAAAGGAATAGTTAACATTCAAAAAGGACTAAACAACTTTCATAAAATTAATTTAAAAATTAGGTTTTGCACAATACTGGTATTTCTTTGCTCACATAGGCCTTCCATTATGCTAGTAACAATTTTCAGATTAAATTCAAATTAGGAGAGCTACTTGGCTCTAAGAGTGTTTAACTAACAGGAGGAGTTTGAAGCAAAACCACATAAGTTGTATAATGCAAGAGGAAAAATATTTTAGTTTTCTACAATGGGACTAAGGGATACACAGATTGGCATGCATGTATTAAACCGTGTTATTGATTGATAGCCAAAACGTTGGAAATGTCCTGCCTGATGATCAGGCCAAATGAAACTGTGGGAGTGAGATGTCCAAAAGCAAAGATGAGAAAAGATAGAAAGTGAAACTGAGAGCAGCTACATGTCTCTGGATGAGAATTGATTCTGTAAGATGTCTTGAAGAGTCTAAGTCATCTAAGTACACCAATTTGATTTCTATATGTCATCCTCGTGTCTTAATCACAGCCCATGGAGATCTCTGGTGGTGTTCATTACCAGTTCATGTGGTGTGAGCTATCCCTCTTTGACCTTGTAACAACTCTCAGAAGAGTACATTTCTCACATATTTATGTCTGTCTGTCTGTCTGTCCTGTTTAAATATCTCAGGTATCAAAATACATCCTGAGTGGTAAGCCCACTAAGATCAGTCTGCACTCAAAATAACAACTGGTATCTAGAAAATCATTCATCAGATACAGTACAGATATTTGTGGGTACCATAATAGCTTTCCATATTCTTCTAATCAGATCTTCACTGGTTTAGACATAATGACTGCATTTGGACACCTTTTGTTATTGGCTTATGCACCTATATTGTGTTGCTCTTCAGCTGTCTCAATAACGAACTAGCCTCATCAATGTTGGTTTAGATGATCTAATAGAGCTCTGTTGTCTGGAGGGGTTGGTCAAATTACCCACCAACTGAAAAATTAACTGAAAGAAGATGTAGGCTCTTCACAGAAAATCTTTTTTTTTTGATTCCTACGGTAGTCAGAAAACCATCTATCTCAAATAGAACAATATCAATGAAATAGTTTCATGTAGTAATAGTGTTTCTTCCTACTAGAATACAAGGTACAAGAAGTAGCTTGTATACAGCCCCAAACAGATAGATATTATTTCTTTTAATGCAAAACAAGTCAATTTTTCTAGCAAGTACTACAGCACATGTTAGATATAAAATGCATTGTCAACTGGTATTACTTACTAACAAAGTCATGAAATATAAGATGGTCTCTCCTTGTCCTTTTCCACCTAACCACATGGTAAACCAAAACCACTCACCCTACCACTAAAGCCTATTGGTCTTTATCCAAGTGAGGATTGAGTGCAACCACCATACACGCCTTGTTACTTAGACAGTGCAATCACTTGTTCTTTAAATGGTTAATCCATGGTTGGACCAACCAAGAGTATGCTCGATGTTCTACCAGTTCATTATGTAGCAATATGGAAGCACATTTTTTAACCACACCTGATGTGCCTCTGACTTCAGAAAGCCATTAGGACACAAATTATGCAGTCCATGCTGGCTGAAAATGAGGTGATTTGGCATAGACATAACTACCATAAAAAAGTTAACACTTTTAGACCACCTAAACACTTCTGAATAGTTATTTCATCAACTCTCAACAGGTGCTTGTAAGAGGCATTTTAGTAAGGAGTTATGACACTGAAGTCATGAAACTGCAATATGATAGCACAAGAAAGGATGGAAGGAGACTGGAAGTCAGTAACATCTGAGTCTTCATGACTGTCAGAGACAGACTAATCCACTAAGAAATTCATAAATCTTCAACCTGTTCACCAGACTTCTACCTTAGTTAAATGTTGTTGCCTGTGTACTTAAATGTGGTTTGAATTACAATTTTTAGATGAAATCTAGACAAAATCACAAATCTTGTCTGCAGAACATAACTATTTTGTTATGAGATTAAAAAAATCATTTTTTTAAAGATAAATGAAAAAAAAGCAAATAAGCCCGATTACTGTCTTCCAAATGCATAAGGAACCTACCTCCAATCTTAAATACTTGGCTGAAAAGAGGATATGGAGACTGGTGTTACCTAAATAGTTAATTCCCTACATGTACTGCCTGAGAAGAGTAAAGATGAATGGTTTAGATATTACTTCTTTTAGTAATCAAGGTGTGGCTTCATCAGTGCTGAGTACAGGTGGACTACCACTTCTCTAGTCACTTCTCAGGAGAGATTAACACTGCTCTTGATGTCCTATTTCTCCACATTAAGAGGAAATTAATTTATATAAGTATGTAAATGATCCTGTGATAAATCAAATATTTTTAAAGTAAGAAAGAGACCAAACCAATTATCAACATCAAATATATAAGATCTCAGTAACCCTCTAAAAAAATTGTAGCTGTTCTTGGGATAGGGAAGGATATTTGTTGATTTTATTTCATATTTGGGGTTGGTTAGTTATAAGCAAGGGATGCTACAAGCAAATGAGAGACTTTGAAGAATCATTACACTGCTAGCGACATTACATCCTTTAATTTGACCATTAAGGTAGAAGTACCCCAGAAATGAATCTACAAAAAACCTTCTTCTGTTTCCTGTGGTAATTGTTGGAATTCTTGAAATGAGGAAGTAACACAAAATAATTGATACAAAACACATACAGCTATTAGGATAAAATATGTCTTGTGTATAGACTTAGGTTTGATATCAAAAGATGCTTACCCAAACTTTATAATTCTGGGATCATCAGAAATTCTTCCTTATATTTTATTAAATATTATCCTACAGTAATTAAATTAATCGTTCCCACAGTCCTGCATATAGACTTACTGGTAAAAATTGTATTCATGACTGTAAACATTTTTTCTTATTGTGTTGGATATATTATCATAACCAATTTACAGCTTCTTTACATTACCTTTCAATTCAGTTTGTTCTTTCTCACTTCTTTCAAAATCCCTAAATGTTTAGTTTAATGAAATTAAAACACTCCTTGCACAAACAAGTCAAGTAGTTTAACCCTTTTTCATAAGCTTGGTTTTCCATTACTGTAATTATTTTGGCATTTCTCTGAATCTAATTCAATTTTACGTTCATTAATGTAGGTGACCAAAACTGTATATTACATTTTCTATGAAGTCTTAACATTTTTAGAGTGGTTTTGATATAGAAGTGTGGTTTTCTATTGCAGTCTTTCATTTCTGTTGCTTCCTAGAAGTGTGATCCTTTTATAAAAGATTTTTTAACACTAATAGCTCAAAACTGTCTTGTAGGAATTGTGACAGGAAAAGAAGTGCTAGTTTGAAATTGAAGCAAAGAAGACCTAGTTTCGCCTAAAGGAAAACACTCTCATGCAACATCAGAGTAAATGCTTTAAGGAGGATGTAGAAGAGAAGAATTTTAAGAACAGCTTAGACAAATAACTGTCAGGAATGGTTTAAATTTAATTCATCTGGATCTTAGTGAGAGAATAGACTACATGACCTTCTAAAGACCCTTTCATTGTTATGGCTCTCTAATAAAATATGTTTCTATACTATCTCAGTAACTTTTAATGATTATATGTTTTATAACTTACAGCAGCAAACACTTTTTAAAATTTTGAAGTAAATTCTATCACAAATTACTCTTCACAGTCCTTGAGAAACTGAGGTGAAATTATCTATATGTAGTTTGAAAGATATACTGTGACAGGTGTCCAAAACTATATTTTTCAGTTATGAATAAGATGATCAGACTCCTGACTTGACAGGATTTTTCCATCCCTACATCTTTTTGTTATTCTAGATTTTTTTTATCATTTGTCATAGGTGTAACATAACTGGGGAAACAATCCCTTCCCTTGATCCATGGGCTGTGCCCCCTGTTCATATAGTTCAAGAAATGCAGGGCATACCATGACAGATGTTCCCACTACCACCTCAGAATCTTTTCCACCAACCTGCTGTGCTCTTCCAGCCTCTCTGTCTCAAAATCAGGACCTGGAACAGATTCGTCTGCTGCAACTCTTGTTAGAAGCATTTTGGTACAGTATAATCCATTACCATTTAGGTCCTGCCATCAAAATATTTTTTTGCTCAACTAATTTTTCACTTATTGTAAAGCCCGAAAGCTTCTTTCTTTGCCTTAAACATTTTGTGTGAAGGCTGGCTGTTTATGCCCTTGTTTCATGATACCAGCAATGAACAGGGAAGGGCTGCAGCAGCAGACCTCCCCAAAGACTAATTTTAGGATATCACCTGAAAGCCTCATCTGTGGCACAGGTTTCCAATCTGCCTGACTGTCTGTGCCAGACTCTCACAAAAGACATATGTCAAGACCAGCCCCCACATGCCTGGCCTTATAAAAGAACTCACAAGGAGCCACACACTCTGTTTTTTCTCTCTGAGAGTGACTTTGTCAGCCTTCGGATTGCCACACAGATAAACAGCCCCTCCTTATGCAGATCGAAAGAGACCCAGACATGAGTCTGGAGCTTATGGATTCACCCCATAAAGCCCAGGCATGAGCTGATATCTTGTGGATCCAGGAAGTGACACTCATCCACTGTAATGCTCTAATTTTTCCACAGGGATGTTACTAGAGAGAATGCCAAAGACATTGCTGAAGTAGAGGTATTGGACACGCAGCTCGCTCTCCTCATCTACATGCCCATTTTTTTAATCACAGAAGCAGTTACATTGGTCAGGCATAATGTGCCTTTGGTAAATCTTTGTTAGCAACTTCCAGTCACATTCTTCTGCTTCCTGGGCTTCAAGGATATGCATTTCATGATTTTTTCAGGGATGAAACTGAGACTGACTGTCCTGTAATTCCTCAGACTAATCTTTTGTCCTCTTTTGAAGTTGACATTTGCCTTATTCTATTTGTAAGGTATATCTTCCAATCGTCATAATTTTTCAGAGACAATGAAGAGTGGTCTTAATAGCACACTGGCTATCTCTGACATGGGTGTAATCTGTCAAATCCTTTGGGATTGCAATTCATGCATGACTTGCGTGGTGATCCTCATCCACTGCTGTTGTCTGTCCTCCTTGAACTTTCTACAGGTACAGATATCAGATAATTATTCAAATTTTGTGCATTCTAAAATCAATTTTTTTCCCTACAGAATATTTACTGTTGTGAAAGTGCACTCATTACCCTAATACTCAAACAAGCACAAGACTCAACCTGAAAGTTCTCCAGATATTTAATTTTAGTCACCAGAGCTTGTTCTGTGAGATTCTCTGAAGTGTAATAATCTCAAGATTAGAAAGCTTTTCTTGTGAATCCTTTTGCTTCAGGAGGTAGATTTTTACTTGCAGTATTTCATAGCCAGGTGACCACAGTTATAAGTTCAGCCCATTAGATTCTTACAGCCTTAGTCAAGCATCTAGGACACCTAATTTCTATATCAGAAGTGTTCTGATAGTGGTTGATGGTCTAAGTGGGTGATGAAGTAATTCTCATTAGTTGCCCCTATTTTCAGTGAAAGGAGGAACATGTGACATTACAGGATTTAACAGCACTGAAATCCCACACATGTAAGTTCCATAGATTCTTGGGCAGAAAGAAAGAACGTAACCTAAATGAACAGGATGGCTTTTGACATTTTATGAAACATTTGTTGAAATCTATGAAGTTAGAAAGCTTTCCCTTTAGCTCATCCTATATTTCCTGTGTTTTTATTTCCTTTACCTGCATGCTGGGCCAGCTTATACCAGGCTTAATATCTTGCCACAAACCGACAAAGTAATATCAAACATAATGAAAAATAGATAGAGTAACTGCAAAACATTCCTCACTAACCTAGAAAACGTTCCTTGTTACCACGTGTTGAGAAAAAAAAATGCCACAAAACTTCAAGGTGTTACTAAAAAGCACTTTGAAGGAATTTGTAATCATGTACAACTTTGGAGCGAGTAGCTTTGCAAGCATCACTAGTGTCCATTACAGCCACTAAGGTTTCTGTATTTCTTTGCATTCTCTCAACTTAAAAATGTCACTCACATATTTCATCTTTATGGGGAATGTCATACCTTCCAAATTTTTGCACTGTAGATTTATTGTTAGAGTTCCATTAAAGATGAAAGAAGGAAGACTGATGAATCCGAACACATGACCCTTGTACCATTTTAAATATACGTAGGCTATTACTTCCTTATGTTCTCTAGCTGTTGTTCCAGGATGGCACAGCTATTTATTGGACTGTATCTGCCAGCTTGATAGAAGTATCTGAGATAATCTAGTGTCTCTAGAATAGTACTAGATGCCAACTCTTAAGTAACTGAGTAACTCCCATTTTTTTCATGCTATTATCTAACTCTTCTCTTTTTAGTATGTTTTTTATAATCAAGCCTTATTTTAAACTGCAATTAAGTTACATTTCTGGACAGTTGGTCTATTTCTTTGGTTTCTTTCTGTTGTTCTACTCATCACTGAGCAGTCATTCAGGTAAAAATCCAAACAAAAAGAACAAGTAGACTAGTGTTTGCTGGTTGTTTCTGAAATGTATTCAGTTTTCACTTCGGTATAGTGCCTTTATGCATGAGAAAACAAGAGGTGTCCCATGGATTAGAAACAAGCAGAAGGAAATGGTAATTCAGAGGAGCATATAAGTCTGGCCACAATGTTTGATCCAAATCCATCTAATTCCCTGGCATCTACAGCTTTTGGATATGGGGTCCTAAAAGGTATGACCTTGCCTAATCTATCGTATATTCATTAATAGACTTCTAGTTAATCAACCTGCTGATATGTTCTGTCTCCATAACCTCCTCTGGCAAGAAATTCTGGAAGTTCGTTATCTGCTGGGAAGCAAAAATACTTTCTTGAGTTTGTTCTGAACTGGTCTCTTGCAAGATTCAGTAAGTGCAGTAAGTTCTGATATTGTATGTTTTGTTAAATTATGGTTCTTCATTCTTCCTATCCACCATGTTCATGTTTCTATAAGTCTTGATCCTTCTGCCATCTGCTCTCCAAATTTTAAAATATAATATATAATTTCTGTCTTTTAAAGTGGTTCCTCCATGCCCTTGTTTGCTGCTCTCCTCATTAGCTTCTGTAACTCCTGTCTATTTGATTTCATCCCTCTTGAGGCACTTAGACTAAACCTGTATACAGTACTCAAGAAGTAAGCACATTAAGCTTTTCTAGAGCTGTGAAGCGAGGCACTCTCTTTCTTTGTCCCTTACCTTACCTTACCTTCACAACATTTTAGCACCTTTCTTTGCCGGGATGCACATTAAAACAATGACTTCAAATAACTTTAGGGTCTCTTCCCTGGGTTGTAACTATCAGGCACAACTGAGAGACTCCTATAAGATACTTTAGAAACCACACATTGTAGTAAGGATGTAGGTCAACCCTAGATGCTAATAAAGAACTGTGCTCAGGAAAAACAATTTATGTTAATGTATAAATAGGGTTTAAATAATGCATTTTAAACTTTCTTAGAGTTTATGAACAAGTATTAGTAGTCAAGTTGCTGCTTTGGAGTTATGTTTTATGGTGCCTACCAGAGACTATATATGTTGATCTGTTTGTTTAAACCTAATATCAAGGGAGAGAAATATAGAGGTCTAACGATAAGAGATGTTGAGCACTGGGAAATGTTTAAGTGTCTGGACATACATTCTTACTGAGTATGCAAGTATCTGATAGTCAGATAAGGATAATTTAAGGTTTACAAAGATCTGCTATTAAAACTTAATGAAATTAGTCTGGAAAGATCATGCATCATTAAGGACATCTGTCATATGGTGTGCATGTAAGACCCTTGCTGAGTGGCATGCTGGAAATAAAATACATTAACACTGTGTTCCAGAAAGAAAAATGGGATAAAAGCCAAGTGAAATGTGAGATAAAGCCAGAAAGGGACCTTTCTGCATTAATAACTTCAAAGTAATATGCAGAGGATTGGAACTTTGGCAAAGAAGTATATACTTCCTACACTTTGATTCTCTGATAATCTAACATTTTGAGGTAAAAATGAAGTCCTTGCTTTTCCTGATCTCTTTGACATAGGATAAGAGTGATCACTTCAACTATAAGAAAAAGCTGGTTTAAAATTGAAAGATAATAGATTTAGGTTGGACACAAGGAAGCTGGTTTTTTACAATGAGGATAGTAAGACATTGGAACTCGTTGCCCAGAGAAGTTGTGGAAGCCTCAAGGACCTCAAGGAAATCTGACATTGAGTGACAATGCTCATCACATACCTAAGCTGTATAACTGACAGTGTTTACTAAGTGTTTTTCAGGATAAAGAGTGACATTATGTGGCATCCAGTGACCTTCTTGAGGCTGACATCTCTGGCCTTCAGCCTGTGGGCATCAATGACAGTGAATCCTCACATTATTCTTCCTGCCTTGAGAGACTGATTTAATGCTGTGGACACCCACAATAATGAACTTAATGAATTTTTGTGTGGTTAAATCAAGAACTGACAATATATGTATGTATATTTGAAGATATAAGTAGTAAAAAGTAGTAATTACCTGAACATGACGTAAATTGTATGGAATAAAGTGTGAAACGTTCTGGTCTGAACTAATTTACAGACAGTTTTGTGACTTTAACTTGGTCTTACCTAAGTGACTTCATTTTTCTGAAAGCAAACTACATGTTTTTCAGTTTCTCTCTAGAAGTGATAACATGAGGCATTGGTTTGCAGAAAGGGCAATGCTTATACTTATCCCTATAGTAACCAAGACCTGCAAGGAAGGGCAGACAGGGCAGGTGACCCTAAACTGACCAGTAGAGTATTCCAGTCCATGTACATCATACACAGTATAACCGTGAGAGACCATAAGGGTCTCATCCTCTTCTGCAGTGGCTGATGTCCATTGAGGACCTCATCTACCTGGTTTCTCCTGATCCTGGATACATGTGCTCCTGAATCCACTTCCTGAGCTCAGATCCCTTCTAGCCATGAACCCATTCTCTTGTGTCTTCTCTGCAGTATTTGTGATGACGTATAGTCATTAAGGGATGGGGGCATGATCTCATATATTTGTATAATTTTTATTACATCATTATTATTACCACTACTACTACACTAAAACTGTAGTTTTATTTTCTGACCTGCAAGTCTTTTTCTTCTCATTTTCTTTCCCTGGGGGCAGGGGGAAGGGAATTGAGAACTGACCACACAGTTTTAGCAGCTGAAATTAACCAGATCAGGGCTAAACCATGAAATATGTATTCAAAGTCAGGTTGGATAGGGTTTTGAGCAATGCTGAGGTAGTGAAAAATGCTTTTTTCCACAGCATGGTGTTTGAACTAGATGATCTCTGCAGGTCCCTTCTGGACCCCAAACCCAATCCACTCTGTAAGATTAGAAAGAACAAAATCTAAATGCTAATGAATGTAGTTTTAATATATTTGGTAACTTTGGACAGCATGTCAGCTAGAAATGGAAAGTTGAAATGGAGAGCAGAAATGGAGAGCTCATGCCAAATGCACTGTCTTTTCCTTAGGAAATAAAAAGTAAGGAACCACTTTCAGTAAAATGAAATCTGAGAATAACCAAAAGGTTTTTTGTTGTTTTGTTTTGTAAGATATCGGGACAACTGTCACTCTGCATTACAGAAAGAAAATATCCTGTAGTCAAAACTATAAAAAAACCCCTTTATGTCAACAAAGGAAAGACAAATGTGCAAAAAACACAAAAGAACTTGAAGAAACTACAAATAGGAAATTCATGAATATGTTATGGATGAACAGAATAACAGTCAAAAAAAAAACCCCACAGAAAAATAAGGTACTTGCACTTTAAAATACTTTCTGCCATGGTGTTGAACAATAAAGAACAGGTGGAGCAGAAGAGAGGTTGCTGTATTTTTTTATCAGATATGAAGCCAGAATAAAATGAAGTGCTCCCCCAGTTCTACAGCTATGAACGGTTCCTTAAATTATGTTTATTATTTAAAATACAAAGAACTAATACTTTTTCCTGGGTCTGAAATCAAGGAGTAGAGACTTGATTACATAAACAGTATGTTCATTTAGTGGTAGAGACAGAATCAGTGTAGACATAGCCCCTGGATTTTTATTGTGACTAAAGTCAAACATCTGGGTTAGTTGCAAAGTTAACTTCACCATTTTGCTTATGTTTGCCTGTTTCTTTCTTCACATAATTTTAATTTGGAAGCACTAAACCAGTATCCTTGCTGCTGTCAGATTTCCACTTGTCATGATAGATGGGAGGTGTCACTGAAGATAAGAACATTTAGAGAACAGCTTCATGACCCCAGTATGACTCATAGTTACTTGTGTCATATAGAGAAATGGCCACTTATGATAGTTTTCTAAAAGTTTGGCTTTATCTCTTTGCAAATGCTACATCAGTTGCTGCCATGTTTTTCACCCTCACATTACCTATTTTCTGCTGATGTCAAAAAAGTCATCATTAACACCAACAGTTCTGGTTAAACAGAAGAGAAGAATTTCAGTTATTCTTTGCTTTTTATGTTTGCAGTGGTTTAATCAAAAAAACCAAACAAAACCCTGCCATTTCCACTTTGTATTTTTCCTGTACAAGTGAATGTGGTTATTGGCAAGAAATTCTAATCTGGATTCTTATGTTCCTGATTCATTTATGAATATTAGCAGTTGTGTCAGAAATACTCTTGCTTTAATTGCTAACATCTGAGGAAGAGCAGACGCCACCAAAATAGAAAAAGGCATTTATTTTCTCTTCAATTATATCTACATTGATGCACCTAAAACTTATGCTCTCTTTCTCGTGGTAAATTAATCTATGATCCTCTTTGCTCCTACATCTCCACTCTTCCCAGTCCCTAGGATGGCACAAGTTTGAGTCTGCTTGTGCTGCACTGAAGTGCTTTCTGCAGAAGACGTTGTCCTCTGTGAAGTAATCTAGACAAGAAGCATCGAAAACCAACCGTGAATGAATTAGCATAAACTTGAATAGAGGGACTGCAAACGCAATTCTTAGCTGAAGGTTTAGATATGTGTGGTAAGCTCAAGTCCTTGTCTCCTATCTCATCTCCTAACTACAGTCTGAGGGTTGCACCCAGGCCTTGGTGCCTTAGTCTGGATTCTTTCTGCATTTGTAAGGACCTTGGCCAGAATTTTAATGTCAGGAAGTCCCTGTGTGAGTGGGTTAAAAAATCTGACATACTGTGTAAGAGATAATAAATAATGGTCCGTTGTGAGACGTGATATGGACAAGTAATATATATACCGCTAAAGCATTGCATACTCAAATTTTATGTTAAATGCATTTAGAATAAAGAAGTGGATTAGCTTAAGCAATAACTCTTAGCCAGCTTGCGGTTAGATTGTTTGTACCTAACTAAGCTGATAATAAGAAGATAACCAGATAAAAGAGGGAGAGAAGCATTTGGAACTAGATGATGTTTATGAGACTTTGAAGAAGAGCCCAAAGAGCATGCATAGCCAAGAAAGGTAACAAGTTCAACACCCCAAGGAAGACCACCAGAGGACAGTTTGAGTGTACTAGGAGGAGGGAATTTACATAAATGAATTCCGAGAAGTATGCATGGGGCACAGTGTGGTAATTTCTGTTGGTGTGGGACAAACAACATATTGCCACTAGGCTGCTAATGCACTGGGCTGGGCCAGTAGGAGTTTAAAAGGACTACATACACTCCATTTACTAGAGGACACCCTGAAGGTGCACAGCCTATCGACCCTGACTGTTCCTCCATCCCTTCCCCTGTGTGGTGGGATGACATTAACCCATGGGTTGGTAAGTTTATAAGTTTTTGCACAGCCAGGTACAAAATGTTGTTTGACCAATAAAACATATCTGATTTAACCTTGATTTAGTGGTCTTGTCTTTGCACATTGGGATCTACAGATAAACCTAATACACATACCCTGTCCTTGGTGACAGATCACTGTAGAAGTGGGCTGGAGCACATCCAGAGCAAGAAGGCAGGCTGAGAAGCATTTGGAAACCTGAGCGCTTCGCAGGTATGAAAGAAATTTTGGAGCATTATATAAATAGCTAATTTGGAGGTATATAGCAACATTAGCAACTAAAGATGATCTGGTTTTGGTAGTAATGGTAAGGCAATCTGTGAGGCTATATGGGAATCTGTTCCTAGCAGCCATTTGTATAGTCATGCCTTTGCATTTTATAAACTTTTGGTATTTTTTAGCACTCAAAACTGTTGTAGATTTTGTTGCTAGTAAATATGCAATTATTATGCATGATGTTAGAACCATAATGTTTCTAACACTAATACCAATCTAACTCTTGTCATTCCCTCTTTGTTCCACATCATTCAGATATATATAAGAATGCAATCAGGACATAGTAAGAAATTATATCAGATAAGGAAATAACAGAAAGATCTAAAAGTGAAGAGGAATAGTGATATTGATTATGCAGATGAGGAAGAGAAGGAGTAGTCAGTATATTTACTGCCAACCTGAGCTCTTTGTTTATGAATCCAAAAGGATGAAGAATAGTTCTGGGGAGACGTAAAATAATTTGTCATAATCAATAGTAAAACTTTGTTGGCATCATGAAGACTAATGGACAGATTTATCTCACTTAGTACTAGGAATAAATTAGTTTCTCGGTCTATCTGTATCTAGTACCATTGAAGACACCATGCTATTTGTGATATAGCTGCAGTGAGCTCATAGACATGACATAGAAACTACCCTGCCCTTCTGGGACGGCAGCTGATTGTCAGCAGTCAAAGGTACCAGAAATAATGCCAGACAGATTACTTATGTTTCTGCAGAAGATTGTATATTGGGCAGCAACGAATGAGGCTTATACACTTAGGCATTTATAATGTAGGTATCAGCACATGATTAAGTATTATATGAACTATGTGCCTGCAATCCCACTTTTGTTACTGGAGATCTAGTCAATGTAGCAATTTATTAATTCAGTCCATTGTAGCTATGTTCCTCTTGCTGTTTGAAGTAGGACCCGAAGATACCTAAAACACCAGTTCAGAAGTGGTAGAAATAACAAGACAGCTAACTAAAGATCTGGTAGATTACATGAGGATGTCTTAAAGAAAAGCACCAATTCCTTCGTTTACACAAGTGAGTCATACTGAATGGAATCTGAAAATCCATTCAGGTGAAAAAATGTATCATTTGACACATTTCAGGGAACATTGCAGTGTATTTAGATGCAATCAGACTCTCCAGTTCAAAATGTGTGAATGACCTTTTCGTAAATTGAAAGGAAACGGAGGCTAAAAGTAAGGTTTTTATAGGTGTAGTTGATATCGCTAGGCAGAAATTTTGGAAGATTGAAAGTAGTAGAAATTTGGATGCGAATAATTTTGAAATAAAGATATTTATGATACGTATAAAGAAAAGAAAGCAAAAGCAGACATGTGACAATAGACAATAGACAATAGACTTCCGTAGACTCAAGGGAGCTCTTGGAAGCAAGGTCCAATAGGAAAGAAATCTATGGAATAAGGTGTTTTGGAGAACTGAATTCCTTAACAAAACAGTATTAGAGACACAAAGACAAAGAATTGTTCTAAAGAAGTATGATTTGAAATGTAGTGAGGTTAAATGGAGTGAAATGTAGTGAGGTCAAATGTAGTAAAATGTAGGATATTGCATGATTAAAACAGTAATAAAAAAATTGTACACAGAAATTTGATAGAAGGCTAAATTACTAAAGGAATAGAATTGCTAGAGAGAAGTAACAGAAGGGTGAGAATTACTAATTAAACTGTAGCAAATTATTTGCTAAATTGGAAAGGCTTAGGCACAAAATAAGGCATCTCAAGCCAAGGACATCACAAAAGAATGAAAAGGCCATTTTGTTAGTGCATTAGAAGGGGGAAAAAACCAAAATCAAATCCAAAACCAAAATCTAGGGAACAGAAAAGAATCATAGAACAACCAGGTTGGAAAAGACACTTACTGGATCATCGAGTCTAACCATTCCTATCAAACACTAAACTGTGCCCCTCAGAACTTCGTCCACCTGTGCCTTAAACACCTCCAGGGAAGGTGAATCAACCACCTCCCTGGGCAGACTCTGCCATTGCCCAATGACCTTATCTGTGAATTTGTTTCTTAATGTCCAGCCTAAACCTCCCCTGGCAGAGCTTGAAGCCATTCCCTCTTGTCCTGTCCCCTGCCGCTTGGGAGAAGAGGCCAGCACCCTCCTCTCTACAACCTCCTTTCAGGTAGTTATAAAGAGCAATGAGGTCTCCTCTCAGCCTCCTCTTCTCCAGGCTAAACAAAGAGATAGTTTATTATGCAATGATAAAGAAAATCTGTTGAAGTTTACACCAAAAGACTGAAACGCTGTAGTGTTGAATGAGCTTTCACTTTTCCTGAAACTACTTTTGTCTGTGATCAGATAAATAGAACAGTTGTGAGTCTGAACTATACATACAAAAAAAAAAACTGTAAGAAAGTGCTCTAGTAAGTTTAAAGACCTCAAATCGTCTTAATGTGATTAATTCATGTGTACTAAAAGAGCTAAATAAAATAGTTACGGCTGCCAGGGAGAATTCAAACCAAAAAATATGGAATTCAGAAGGATAAATTTAGTGCTTATTTCAGAAAAAAAAAAAAAAAGGACAACTGATGAGAACTCAAGTAACATTAAGCAGATAATGTCAGACTTAATTTCCTCCTACAAAAAAACAGAATAAAGTTTTCAGGAAACTAAGAAGAAACACATATTTTATATTTTGATTTTGTTAGTATTCTGATAGTGCTTCTCATGCATGATGTGAGATGTGGAACTTATAGAAACATGGACAAGATAAAAATTCTAAAATTGTATAAAACTGGGTAACTACTGAGGATAACTATCACTGAGATGTTGAAGGGGTCTTTAATTTATTTTTAACTTTTAAGTGATACTTCCTAATTAAAAGTATAATTAAGCAGTAAGTTAGCTTGTCCAGGGATGTTGTACAGTATCCTGCAGGAGACACATACATTTGTAATTAAACAGAATAGATAAACATATTTTAGGAATAGAGTTCATAGTGAATTTAAAGGAGGAGGTGCATCCTAGATCTCAGAATCCTTCATATATTATTTTCTATTCTTTCCATCTGCAAAATAGATATCCTTAAGCCTCTCAGTTCACCTTAAGTAATTGGGTGTAACAAGATTTACTGAATCAATGTTACAGAGATGAATTGTGTGTCGGTAAACTTCTTTGACACTTCATATGAAAACTGCTGCATAAGGGCAAAACAGTATATTATATTGCTAACTCAATGTATCACAGACTTTTTGAGATGAAAGCAAACTGTAAACAAGGTCATCAGACCGATAATCTTAGCAGACCTTTCTCTATTCTGTCAACCTTATTTAGAATTTGCTCAGTGTGTGCATTTGGAACTGCTGAGTTTCAAGAACAGTTCAAAATAAACTTGCTGCTCCACAGTAGGTGATTTTTGCATTGTAATTGTTCTTAAATATTATTGAAGAAAAAGACAAAGGTTTGTCTATCTGAGTGTCAGATTTTCCATTGAAGATTAGCAACTTCCAAAATGGATTAAAACAAAAAAAGAAGATAAATAGCTTCATTGAGAGTAAAAATGTGTTCTTAGTTTTCTTTATAACTTCTGAGCAGATCAAAGCTATGCAAGTGTAGAAAATAATCTTTATTCACAAGGAATCTGCCAGATAATACAGAATCATGAAGAATATTGAAACAGCAAAGTTACCTGAGGATATTCTAATGGAAAATATTCTATGTTCTTTCTACAATTTTACATAAGGAAAGAGACTGAGTTTAAGCTATTAAATTAAAATTAATATTTTTTGCAATGCTTTTGTTTTCAAATTCACATTCAATATTGTAAATCCAATATAAACAGTAGCAGATGGAGAAAGAAGTTGCTACGACCTCAGAGAAGAAAGTAATTAAGTATAGAAACAATGGCAATAAGATGATTTTCATGCAATCTGTCTTCATAGTTACAGACCAAAATATATGATCCTATAATTCTTTAGTAACAGCTCTGCAGATTATATTCTTTCTCAGAGGACAAATGTTGCTAGTTGGGTTCTCAACCAAAAATAAACATTACATTATCTTTATATAAACATCATTGCTAAATCTTATCCAATTTGACAAAATTCATCAGCTACTCAGACCTTTAATGGTAAATTCCTCCTCTCTTCATGTGTGAGTCTATGAAAGAAAACATCATCCCCTAAAGAAGTGGCATTATACAAAGTAGTAAACTATTTTTATTTTTACCAAAATACCTTAAGGTCTTCCTTTTTCTTGAAGTGAGAATGACAATTGTTGTTTTTCTCTTATTTTAAGTGACAGAAAAAGTGATGGTGTGTAACTGGAGACCAATTTAGTGTCATAATTATTCTTTCCAATATTTTTCTTTACAGACATACTAACAAAATGTTAATAATAACTGGAGTTCTGGTAATGCATCAGAAACTTTTTAGGGAATATTGGAATTTCTTGTTGCTCTTTTTTAAAGCTTTGTGTGTGAAAAAATATTTAAATTCTTCTTACTCAAGATTTAGATGGCAACTCACTTCTGTGTTTTTTTAAAAATTTCTTGTTGTGATAGGACAGCTTCTAACTTTTCACTTTTGGTGGCCTATTTTTTAAAGTTTTTTTAAAAAATGAAATAATTGATTAAATGATCAATATAATAAACAGAGTGCAGTTGCTGGTATATACTTTCATGTTATTTTGCATTGGCTTTTCATAGGAGAACATACTGTTAAACTCAAGGCAAGACTTTAGCCACTATGACATTCAAATGCAGTTTTTGCCTCATGAAGAAAACCTGACAAATTCTTGACTTTTTTGTAACATCAGTGTTACTTATTATTTGCCTGGAAAAAAAGGTTCATTTTCTACCAAGCAGATTTATTTTGATCAGAACTCAGTTGCCATGCTGCATCCACTCTTGCTAGCACCTTAACTGATTATCTCTGATCTGTCATAGAGTGTGATTTCCACGCAGGCAATTCTGTTGAATGACAATTTGCTTTTTGAACTTTCAAGCTCTAATTTGAAAAACAGGGAAACAATCGTGGCAGATTTTCATGTCAATTGAATTTTGCCTTTTGAAATCCTATTGCAATGTTCATGGGTTTTAGATGTACTAGGTATAACGATTTCTTTGTGATTATCTGTTTTTCTCTTGATGTAGTCATCCTCAAAACCACTTATTGCCTTATATATTTTTTCATAATGAATGGTTCTTGGAATCCAAGTTAAGCAAGCGCAGCCTGAAGGCCAAGTTCAGTACACAGGTTCTGTGTACAGGGTCATATTACTGAAACTTTATCTGCACTATTTATACATTTTAAAACCCAGCCTCCTTTTAGAGAAAAACCTTGGATTTAGAACTGTTTTGGTGGGATCAGTAATCTCTGCATGGCACATTTTATTTAGAAATTTTAAAAGCTATGATGTTCTAACTCTTGACACAATGCTTAGATCATCTCTAAGAGCTGATTAAAATAATTACTACACTACCACATTTACTCTGCCATCTTACTTTCAAGTGATATCAGAACTCCTTTATTGCATTTTTAATATATTTTCATATATAATATATTTATGTATGTAAAATGTATATTTAAGGACTTTGCCTTTTGATTTGAAGATGATGTGTTACAATCAAGTTTATATTGGCTGTGGAGATTTGCAAACAATGTTCCCAAGCTCTGAATATTTTATAATTGTCCTGGGATGTTTCTTCAGTCAAAATGTGTGTTTTATCTCATATACAAAACAGAATGACAAGGAATCAAATTTACACAGTTACTACAACTTATTAATATGGTGTGAAGTATTTTCTTCATATCCTAGTATTAATGGTTATGTTCATATGTTCAAATTACAATGCCTTTGAATACTTCTTCATGCTTTTATCACACTGTTAACATCTAATACATAAAGGTAAATAATAAAATATATTTCACTCCTTTAATGTATAAAGGTTTTGTAAGGGAGTTGCAAACCCCTGAAGCTTGCAAATGGTGCCTTTAATGGAAATTTTTTGCATAATATCTATGTTGTACAATTAGATTTGTTTTAAAGGAGAGATGATGGTGGACTTTAAAAGTGTGATTTGATGGGTGGACTGTTTCACTGATAAGAAATTAGTTGGATAGTCGCATTCAAAGAATAGTGGTCAACAGCCTGATGCCCAGATGGAGATCCATCAGGGATTCTTACTGGGACCAGTGCTTTTTATTATGATCCTTAATTATATAGACAGTAAGATCAAGTGCACCCTCAGCAAGTTTGTTGATGACACCGAGCTGAATCATGCAGTTACCACACCTGAAGGGCAGGATGTTGTTCGGAAGGACCTGAACAAGCTGAAGAAGTGGGCCTATGAGAACTTCATGAAGTTCAACAAAGCCAAGTGACAGGTACTACACCTGGGTCAAGGCAATGCACGGTTTCAGTACAGGATAGGGGATGATGTGATTGACAGCAACCCTGCGATGAAGGATTTAGGGGTTGATGAGTTGGTTGATGAGAAGTTCAACATGAGCCAGCAGTGCATACTCCCAGGCCAGAAGGACAACTGTATCTTGGGCTGCATCAAAACACAGGTAGCCAGCAGGCTGAGGGAGGTGATTCTGCACCTCTGTTCCTCTTTTGTGAGACCCCACTCACAGTGTTGTGTCCAATTGTGGAATCCTCAACCTAAGAAGGATATAGAACTGTTGGAACTGGTCCAGAGAAGGGCTACAAAGATGATCAGAGGGCTGGAGCACCTTCTGTATGAGGACAGGCTGAGTGAGTTTCGGTTGCTCAGCCTGGAGAAGAGAAGGCTCCTAGAAGACTTTATAATGACCTTCCAGTACCTGAAGGGGGTCTACAGGAAAACTGTGGAGGGACTTTTTACAAGGGTATGTAGTGATAGGATGAGGTGGAATGACTATAAACTGGAGAGGACCATATTTAGGCTAGACACAAAGAAGAAATTCTTCACGATGAGGGTGGTGAGGCACTGGCACAGGATGCCCAGGGAAGCTGTATCTGCCCCATCCCTGGAATTGTTCAAGGCCAGGTTGCATGGGGAAATTTAATTATAGCTTACACTTAACACATAATATTCCAAAAATTAATGAAACTAAGAGTTTGATGAGAGGAAGAAGTTTGAAATAAGTGGCATTTGGATTAAGATAAGTAGGCAGAAATGTAAAAAAAATCACTACTCCATCATAACATTTATGCCTTAGTGAAATGTGGAGTTCTGTATCTGAGTTTGAGTATCAATGGGATTAAAATTGGATGTACAAACTTGTAGCTAGGAGTTTTTATGTATTAGCAATCTCATAAATGTAAGCCCCCCAAATTCCCAAACTGCAGAAATAATTAGATCTTGATGGACAGTTGACCTGCCCTTATCTTGAAAAATTGTGCATAACAGGCATGCTAATGTACTGTAGCCAAAGGTATGGCTCTTCCATTTAAAATTCTAACCTGTCACTGCTTTCATGTCTACATTACCTATTATATGTATCAACAATTTTCATATTGTTCTATAGTTTTGATTTTGACCTTTTTCTAACGTTTTTTACTTTTCAGGTTTGAGTTCTGTTTCTCTTGTGAGCATTAACAGGTTCCCAAGTATCTGCAGCTTCAATCTCTTTTAGATTTATTATTTCTATTATTACTTTAACTGCTACTACAATGACACATAAATATCAGGCTACAACAGGGCTTTGGCAATTACATGATGCAGAGTCTGAATAGCTTCAACCTGATCGATCAGTCCTGAGAGGATCATTGTGATTCCATGGTAATGCTGCATATTCCAATAGATGGAGACCATAGACATTATTGTAATATGCATAACTTCATGCTTTCCTGTTCCACTCTGAGAGGAATTCAGGTCAGTACTAAGACACTTAAATTCAGGTGTCACATGTAAATTATGTATGCGTGCTTTTATTACAGTCAGGAGACCTAGGGAAAGATTCAATCTTTTCATGTGTTGAAACACACGTTCACAAGGCACAAGGGAATACTTTCAGTCACTGGAAGTACTTAAAATTCTAATTTATGTACGAATGAATAGGCTTTCACATCCTCCCTAAAATAAACGTACAGCAGCTGCTATTGGCTGAGATCTGCTTTTGAGATCCCTACTCCCTCTTTACCTCTGCAAAATTGCAGGGTAGTGTTACTTTAAATTAGTTTCCACATACTTATTCTTCTGGGACCTAATCAAACAGAGCCCACGTCTCTAGGCTCAAACAGTGAATATCTGCTAGCATTGTTGGAGTTTTAACTTCCCCATCAGTCAAGCTCATGGCTTTGGAAGCATATGATATTGGTTAACAACATTGCTGTGCTGCAAAGGACTTTGTAGCAAGTGAACCTACTGCAATGTTAAAAGGAGAAAACATAATTTGTATGTATCTGGTTGAACCTTATAGGAAAATAGTTTGAGGAGCCTTGTGATTTTAAAAAACTGCAGGGAGCTAACAAGAATAGGGCCCTTCTTTCTCAGAAACACAAGTAATTGACTGCTAGATCTGCTTCTGTTGCAGTTATTGATCAGTGACAGTTAGAGATGTTCTTTAGAATCACTCGTCCTGTGAGGCCTAATTAACAAAGGCTGGCTTGCTGAATTAGATAAAACTCAATGTCCACTGAAATTAATGTGATGCTGTCTAAGTGTCCTTCAACTATTAAGGGGAAAATCAAGTTTAAGTGGAAGAAACGAGGGAAGTCCAGTTAAGGGATAAAACAACTGTGACTGGAAAGGTGGATTAAGACCACAGTTTTGCAAGGACAACGCAGGGGCAGAAAGGCACACGTTTAAAAAAAGTGTCTCTTCTTTTTATTCTGAAAATTTTAATGGTATTTATGCTATTTGTTACCAAAGAATTCTATTCTTTTTTTCCTGAAGGGGTGGGGACTCATCCATTTGCAGAAGTAGTAGAGACTAAGAAATTAGAGCTCTTAAAAATGAAACTATTCCTTGGTCATACTTTCCCACACAGCATATATCTGGATATTTCCTTATTGGATGGTCAAGAAATTGATGTTCAGTATCTGTCATTTTGCTGTTAAAGTAAAATGTATAATTGTAAAAGAAGGTACATGACTGATGAAGGGATGACTATGGAGCAAGGGAAATGGATACCATGGAGACACATAGAAAGTTTCTTTTACCCCTTCTGTCATATCATAGTAAGAAGTCCTTCATGTTTCCCTGAGATGAAATCGGTGACACAGTTTTTTATGAAGCCACAAACACTAGTACTTTCAAGCTCAGTGTCCTAAATTCACAGCAGAATTAGGAGACAAAGTCTGCATTTAACCTGCAGGCTCAATATGGGTTGTGAGCTCTACCACATTAGGCCCCATACCATCTGACCAGGCATTTGGTCTTCTTTTATACCCAGATTTACAAATCGACTTTCAAAGGAGTCTAACAGAATCACTAGGTTGGAAGAGACCCACAGGATCATTGAGTCAAACCATTCCTATCAAACACTAAACTGTGCCCCTCAGAAGCTCATCCATCCATCTTTTAAACACCTCCAGGGAAGGTGACTCAATCACCTCTCTGTGCAGCCTGTTCCAGTGCCCAATGACCCTTTCTGTGAAATTTTTCTTCTGATGTCCTGCCTAAACCTCCCCTGGCAGAGCTTGAGGCCATTCCCTCTTGTCCTATCACCTGTCACTTGGGAGAAGATGCCAGCTCCCATTTCTCTATAACCTCCTTTCAGGCAGTTGTAGAGAGCAACAAGTTCTCCCCTGAAACTAGACCAATTAATCACAGCCAACAAAACCATCAACTAGATACTTAAGAATTCCACTTTAATAATAATAATAATGAAAAATAATAATGCTTATGTCACAGTATAGTACAGGATCTTAAAGTATCAACACAGAAGAAAAGGGCAGTAGGCAAAATTCAGTGAGATGTGTTAGATTTACCTACTCAGTTCAGAGATGGTTTTACCTAAGCTATTCACTATATTTAATGTAGTTTATTCAAAAGTGCGTATTTTCTTAGATAAACTGCTTTTTAGTAGCTCATCGATTTTCACATAAGATCTTCAAATGTGGACTTTTTGTTTTCTCAGATAACGTTTCTATCTGTGAATGAAATCAGGGTATCTTTTTCTGAAATACACATTTACATTCTTTTAAAACATGGAAACTTTCACTTGTTTTGTCAAGCATGGTTTAAGATTTCTTCAGTGTATATTTAGCCAAACACATATTCTCCTTCATTCCCAGGTTTCCCATTTACAATTTTTTCAGTTTTCTGGAAACATCACGTTACAGCAGAATATGAATGCATGTACAATGCCTTTCCATAACTGCTTGCTATTGAAGCCTTAACATCTCTCAATTTATGGTACTTTTAAAGGTAGTTATTAAACTTTAAAGTTACTTGATTTTCATCAGGCTACACCATTTGGACTCCTAAGATTTCCTTCTGTGGCTTCTATTCCCATGGATGATGAGAGTCTCTAGAAGTATAGAATAGCTCCAGAGAGGTCTGTTCCAAAGCCACATGCACTGAGTCCCAGCTGGTGAATCATCCTGCTGTCAGGAACAGGGACAAATCCGCAAGTGTACCACATAAGGGAAAGGGAAGTGGGTACTTACATTTATGTGCAAAATCAGTAAGAGTATTAATACAAATAACTTTCAGGTTAGTGTAAATTCTAAAGTATGAAATAAAGATCTGCAAGCTAAGGATGAAGGCAGTGTTGCTTCAGGTATCCTCTGGCTTTGGAGAAGTGTGCAAATATCCCATGACAGTGGCTGAAGTTTTTATAATTCTCAACAGGCAGGGAAGACTACCTGTGAGAGTGCCCCAAAACCTCATGCTTTTACAAGTCAGCATTTTTGAGGCACACATTGTAAAGGCCCAAAGTCTACCAGCTCTCAACTAGACTATCCTTTTCCCTTCTTTGAATGAAATCTGAAATATCTAAAACAATACTGCCCCTTTACAATAATTGCTTACCACCAGTGAGAAACTTTGAGAGGAAGGAATAAATGCCTCATCATCTTCAGGATACAATAAGTTAAAAGTAATGCAAGTTGGAAATTGAAAGCTGTCATTATTAGCCACTAACAATACTTTTCATCCTTTCTGTAGTCATTGTGCACTCATGCATATTCCTCAGATCCTAATATGGTGGAAAGTATCTGCCTTTTTGACAGGGTACTGGAAATCCCATAGCTAAGAGTTTTGATAGCTTTAGTCTTCCTAAACCTTTTTGTAAGGTCACAGCACCAGTGGTTAAACAAGCTTTGAGTCTAAGGGATTGCCCATAAACTGCAGCACAAGAACCATCCCAGTAGATGTCTGTTGTTTATAAGGTCAATGACATAAGCTATAATGTTATGTATATCAATATACATCAGTTTGCTTAATAACCATGAGAATTCAAACATAAGTTAGTCTTTAAACATTTTGAAAAATTATCTACTCTCTTCTGTAAGTATGGTAGCAATATAGATGCTAGCTGTCAAATGACAGCAATTTACACATCCTCTTCCTTTTATACCATCATTTGTCTGAATCAGGTTTCTGTTACATGTAAAGTGGTTTAAATCAATGACTAGAAATCAGTTTGCATTACATTGATTTACTGAGCAGATTATGTATGAAGATGACAAGGAGTTATGAGTGACACAGACCAGTCTTTAATTGCCTAACAAATTTAACACTTTTCAGTCAATTCTGTGAATACAATAAAGTGTCAGAAGTATTTTAAATATTTTTACAGTATGTTCAGTGATAATAAATACAATCTGGAAAACTGAAACTAAAACCATTGACATGAGAACATAATTTTTATTCTTTATTCATCATTTAGTAAACAATTAATAATTAAAAGATATGCAGAAAGCTAACTTGTGTTTTGGTGTTATATTTGTTAAAGTGTGTGGCTAGAGAACAGATATAGAAAGAAAATAATCAAACAAATCAACGACTAGAAAGTCCTATAGCAAAAATAAACTAAATAATGGTGAAAATGGGATCATGGAGCATAACTACTGCTTCATTTGTGATAGAGTGTCTAAGTTCCATTCATTCACCTTTCTTTTTACTAACAAACATGTATCCATTCTCAATTTACAGCAGTTGTATAAAATACAGCATCTAAAATTAGGATTGTGTTACTTTTTCTTCTAATTCTTGTGTTTTCATTGTCAAGTGTTTCTGGTTTTTTTTCTCCCAACATTATATAAATGTATAGAAGAAATTATTTGAATTAGAATAGGTGCACTATTCCTCACATTTTCATCAAATATTATGTGGGTTTTGACTTTTTAAATCCTGGGTTAATTTTGTAAGGCCTAGCCAATATGACATGAGAGAATAAAGGAGTAGAAGCTGGAATGTCTTAGATTATTCCAGACAGGCTTTCTATGACACATTTAGAAGGACAAACTATTCAGAAAAGGGATTGCATCTTCTGTCTGTTCAGGGAATGAAAAGAAACCATAAAAATAATTAAAATTACTTGAAACAAAACCGACTTTGAATATATGTTTTTTAAAAAATCAGCCCCCAAAAGTATTAACAAATAGTAAAAACTAGTGAGAATCTACTTTCAATTGGACCTTATATTCCTTTTGTTAGTGAATATAATAAAGAATTCAGATCCTATGTTTTCAACCTATATTGCTGTAGGTAGACCAAAAAGAATTGCAGCAGGAATTCTATTCATTGTGCAGGTGACATTTTGCAGTGATGGAATCCTGAAGAAGGCATTACAGAAATGACTGACTCAAAAAATTTGAGAAACCCTTTAGCTTGGGAACCAAGACTGGGAATAAAGAGACAGACGTAGTTATAGAAAATGTTCTGACCTGTCACAGTGAGATGAGGATCAACTCAATCGCCTCAATCAGTATTACTGGGCACACATTCAAATTCAGATTTCTTACCCCTGGTTGGAAACCATTGATGTATATGAGTGAACAGCAAGTTAACATCAAGTTTCTTGCCAAACTGAAGAAATCCACAAAAGAAACTTTTCAAGAATTGACTGAGACTTATAGTGAAGAGATCCCAAAGATCAAGTTGATGCTAAAAGGATCCCATTTTATACTGGTAGAAGATGTGAAAGTAAAAATTATGGAGATCCTCAAAAGCCTTTTAGAAAATCATCTGTGGAATTGTTCTGAAATGTTGGCAGCATTGTATGCAGCAGTGTGTCAACTCTAGAACTATTTTGAAGGTGATCATAGATGATTTTCTTATTTTGTTAAAAAACCAAACAGTTACAGGCACAGTTCATCTTTTTTTTGTGTTGCATCTTGTATGTCTTAACATTACAGGAGACCATCAGACTTCTCTAACTGAGGATAATGAACCATTACTATAAGAAAATTTCTTATTCCTTCTTCTTGAGATGTAGAGATTACAATACTGGATCTTGAGGGAAAACGAGTCAAAATAAAGGGATCTTATAGTTAACATAAACTAGTTTATTTTATAAATGTATACATACATTTATAGTTTTATTTAATCATATCCACACCCATATCAATATCCAAATCCTTCTATTTGCTGCTATTTGCAGCTATGTGATGGCCTGTCCTGATCCTGGAGGGGAAGAAGATTGGGTTTATATACATTGGTCTTGTCCCACTCTTCTGTCATGGGCATGTGTTTCACTGCTGAGATAAGCCATAGCAGCTCCATCTTACTCTGAGGTACCTTCTTCTGGTTACTCTTGATCCAAGGAAGTTCTTATTTTTTAACAGGGTCAAGAATAAAACACACAACTATCTATTACATGGGACTAAAAATAGGTCAAGCATGGAGTAAAAACCAGGTTTTTATGGTGTTATTTTGCTATATTCTGCATCTGTAGGTTATATCCACTTTTAGAGACAGAATGCTGCTTTGCATCAGTGTGATGTAGGTTTGGCATTGCCTCTAAAATTAAATACTACCTTCAAGGTGCTTCTAAGGCCTCATTTAGGATATTGAAAGAAATTTAATTCACATTAAACAGCAATTAAATTTGTTTATTTGAGAGTCCAAATGAAAACCAATAGAAGAATGTGACATTGAACTTAAATCATAAGTCTGGATAAGAAAACAATCTGTCTCCATCACTATTGTTTTAGTTGACTATCATCTCTTTGAAGAATATCTTTTAGAATATGATCTCCAATGCTCAACTAGTAGTTGCTATGCTAGGTTTGCAAGGTCCACAGATAACCTGTAACTTCTATCTAAAACACTTTCGAAGAATCAAAGGAATACAAGTAAAAATATATGACCATTTGGGAGTATTTCTTTCTTCTTATATGTGGTTATCTCACTTCTTTGGTAAGTGTATTTGACATATGAGTTGAATGAGCAAGAGAATATGGTTTTAAAAAGGCAAAAAGTATAGATAATCTCATTGATATCTAATTTGAAATGTAGCATCCTTCTTATAGCCAAAATCAGTACCTACCTGATTTTTTGGAGAGGAAAGTTAACTTATTGAAACACTTATTTCAAATTATTTTTGAAAAATATTTTGAATTATAGGATGGTATCTGGATGATTATTTCCTGTTTTTTACATTATGGGCTGAAAACTTTAAAGAAAGTAAAATACATCTCTGTAAATAGGCAAATACATCTAAGTATGTGTTTCAAAGTTATGGTTTTGTCAAAGGTACTTGTAATACGAGATCTTCACACTAGGAATGCTGTCTAGATTTAATTGTGCATCAGAACTGTTCTTTTTAATATGCAAAATCAAAAAGACAATCTCTGTCTTAAATCTTCAAATAATTAATTTCTATGGGTTCACATTTCCACATGCAGTCCAAGACTGGCTGAGAGCTGCAGTGTTATTGCAGAAGAGCTGGTATGAGGAATGGTCCTTTCATAGCTAACATAGTTGAAAATGTGTTGTACTGGATTTTTGTCCTTTTTTTTTTCTCCTTAGATTTTCTGCTAGAATACCTATTTTTACCTTCTGCAGTAACTTACATAAAAATATCTCACTAATGGTGTTCTTTGTAAGTTTCATAATTGTACTAAGAAGAACACATTTATAATGCTGAATAGTTCTTAAGACATTGCCATGCATGAAAAATATTCATGTTCTAATACATTTTCATGGTTTGTGGACAGGCCCTTAAAATCTTGCTCATGAAAATCAAAGAGGAAACAAGTAATGACTTGCAAACCTTGTGACCATTTTCTCCAATACTTTGGGGATAACAAGAAGCTGTTAAATATATACAGGCTCACCATTTTCTGCAATTTTTTAAAAAAGTGAACAAATGATCATTGCATAACAATCATTAACATAAGTTAAATGACATCATTATTAAGAGTTCTGTAAAATTGCCATGGAAAATTATCAATAATATGCAGCAACAAGTCTGCATGCAATGAAGTGAGCAATGAAGCTGGTGAAGGGACTGGAGAACAATCTTATGAGGAGTCGCTGAGGGAAATGGGGTTGTTTAGCCTAGAGAAAAGAAGGCTGAAGGGAGACCTTATCACAGTTTACAACTACCTGAAAGGAGGTTGTGGAGAGGTGGTTGTTGGTCTCTTCTTCCAACTGATAGGTGATAGGACTAGAAGGAATGGCCTCAAACTGTGCCAGGGGAGGTTCAGATTGGACATTAGGAGAAACTTCTTCACAGAAAGGGTTATCGACCGCTGGAACAGGCTGCCTAAGAGATGATTGAGTCGCCATCCCTGGAGATATTTAAGACAGGTAAATCAAATGCTGGGATATGATTTAGTACTGGATTGGTACGGTTGGGCTCGATTGTATTTTCTGTCCTAGAGATTCTATAATTCTATGATTCTATGAAACAATGGGAAGAGGAGTGGTAGAGGTATGGCAAATGAGATAAAACAGACTAGGATAGACTATGAAGACAGGAGGACAGAAAAGTAACCAAATCTAGAAAAAAGATGGATTTTAAGAATCAGGATCTCTTACAGAGTCTGTACAGAGGTTTTATTTTGAATAAAAATAATCATTAAAAACCTTCACTTAAAGGTTATTTTTTCTGGTTATTTGTTTATTATCTTACATCTATATTTCAGTTATCGCAAGCAGGTAGTTATTGAATCTCCTTGGAAAACAGGTTTTTTTAAACCTCTTAATAGGACCTTGCATAGTTTTCTTTTCTAAGAACAGGTTGGATCCTCTTGATTTCTACACATCTTAGATTATTTGCGTAACTTTGGAATTAATGAGTGACAACTTTAGCATCTCTAAGAGCATTTTCTTATACACACAAGATTATCTCTGCTATCCAGAGCCAAAACAATGACCATGCTACACAGTCTAGTGCTTGAATATAGCACAAAACTGAAAGTTTTAATGAGACAGGAAATGCAACTGGTTTCATTCCAGCCCCTTCTTACTGAAGATTATAGCTTCACCACACCTAAGTGAACAGTAAATACTTTGCCTTCATCCTGTGGCTTTGTGGACCTCTGCAGTCTTACTAAGCTGTCAATGAAATGTTCTTAAATGTGTTCTATTAGTTAAACCCCCCCCCCCACACACATTTAATCTTACTAACCAGCTACACATAAGAAATTTCACTCTAGCTCCTGGTAATCATGTAGGTCACTTTGCAAAATATTTCCACAAAAGAACATATCATACAGAGAGAAGGGTTAAAGCAGAAGAACAAGTGCAAATAAATTAACGTACTTATCCCTTAGTATTAAAATTGCCATCTCCATCAGAACTAAGGTCAATCTATCTGCCTAAACCCTTTTCTTAGGTGTTTGTGCCTCAACTTATCTACCTTCCCTGAACTACCACTGAGTACCGAATGTCATTGCCACCTAGATGGAAAACTTGTAAGCATTCAGAAAGGTTTTAATCTCAGGCCTTCAGTTTTGGCAATGTACCTGTGTGATTTTACCATCTTCTGTTATATTTTTTGCTTGGTACTCACTGCTGTCAAATGGAAGAGTACCAAGAGAGCAAACCAAGTATATGCATTATAAACATAATGCTGATTCCTTCTGTGCCTTCATAGCCTTTAAGAGATTTTAAAATAATAAAGAATGTGTGGGCACAGCTTTACCAGCTGTTCCTAGGAGTGTGTAGAAACACATAGAATTTTGCTCCATAAATACTATGCTAAAATATTTTGCCTTCTTTTTATATGAAGTATGGAGATTAGAAAGAAGTCCTACATCTTTCATACTTTTTAGTTGCACAGAAAGGACAGTCAGAAACTGGCCAAAATAATGCCTGATTCTCTTCCTTACTACTAGTATGTTAATAGTTACTATATTTTATGGCATATTTAAAGAGTTTAGATAGTTCCTCTGAATGCCTAATTTCTCCTGTTATACTGCCTATATTGTCCGGAAATTTACTGCATAGAGTTAGTGGAGTTCAGACAGTCCCTGTCACAAAGATAACAGCTGTTTCACCATGTATTCATCAAGTAGTTCTGTGTAATGAAGTAATCTATTAATTTGGTTAAATGTTCAGGAGCGGGAGAGGGGGTAGGGAGGGGTTGATATTCCCTACATATACAGACTGGTTCCTGAGAAGTGGTGGCTGAACTAATGATAGCTGCAAGGATGACTGACTCAAGATTTCTTCCTTTTTATTTTAATCTTCACACTGTTTAGCACAGGCAAGACACCTAAAATTAAGTAATAAATCTAAAACTTTCCCTAAAGATGAATTCTGGTACTATAGAGTGTATCTATGGGATCATCAGTCCTAAAAAATAAGTTTTGTGATAAAAGTGTTGAATACTAAACTCTACATCTTAGATAATATCTATATATTTTTAAGAGATTGTACTTAAAATATTTGAAAATTATTTCATGCTAATTCTACTTGTTCTCTAATATAGACCAAACAGAAACAACTGAACACAAACGACCAGAAATTCCAAGACCAAACTTATTATCCAATTTAAGCATATTTTGAAATTGCTCTCTGCCTAATAAACTCAGCAAAACCAATCTTTGATTCTGCCAGAAATGTTAATGACCTCTTTTAGCTGACATATGAGAGGCAAGTGTTTCACAAAAAAAAGTTTTGTTGCAATGTAAAACGAATCTTTGCAGTTAATTAACTTCAAATGATGTTGGCACTTCTTTTGGACCATAGATAATGTTAGCATTGAGAGATTGTTCATTCTAAACCAGACATACATGTAATTAATAAATTCTTTGTTCTAAATGTGAACTGATTTCACATGCATAAAATTTATATTTGGTACCCATATTTGTGAATTATTCTTCCTTTTCCAGTGCAGATGAGGTTTTTCAGTATAACGCTTGTACTGAGAATGGGTGGCAGAAAATACAGCTCTTGTAGGACAATAGTACTCATCAGACTATGAGAAAACATTATAAAAATGATATCTATATGCATTTACATTTCCTCCTAGTTCTTAAAATCTTCACTATGTTCTGAATTAAACAAATTGAAACATAATATGTTACAATTAGGAACAATTATTTTTAAAAAATTCCAACGATGACGTATGTTTTCATCAATAATTAAGGGGACACATTGCTCAGGTTCTAATAAAGTTTTCAAGAACTACTTAGGAGTAACCTATTGGAATTTTTTTTAAAAAAACCATTACATTATTTCAATTTACTGGAATAAATTTTTGGTATGCTCATGTCAGTACTTCAATTTTTAATTTGTTTTAACTTTTATATTCAAGAAATTGTTAGATAATTCAAACATAAAATAGAAAATAAAATTTAAATGTAGAAATATCTCATGAAATTATACTTCCATTTTATAGATGAGTATACAAAAATGCATTAAAGTCAAATAAATGAAAAGATTTATATCTAAGGAACAGAAAAATCTTTTTAAGATATGCAGATGAATATTATACAGGGAGATTTTTTTTCAGTAGCTGATAGATGACAGCAGCAACATATAACCAGCTACAAAGGGACCAGAATATAAGAACAATCTATTTGTGTTATGATTTCAGTTTCTGCAAGGCTATTAAAGAAAAACAAACAATCAAACAAAAAACAAATCCAAAACTATTAATAGATTTTTAATTTATTATCTGGGAGAATCATCTCACTTCCCATCTCCATAACAGAGATCTTATTAGTCACTCTTTGTGCCACTTATGACCTATGTATATGTAGTGTAAGTCACCACAGAATTGTTTTGCTATATCTCTATGACTTTGCTCCAATTTTCTGGTTGTGTCTGTTTCTTCCACAACATCTATGATTATCATGCATTCCTCTACCAAGGAATGTACCTTTTTAATTTCTTTTTGTACTGTATTAAAGACATGTTTTGATTCCACAGGTATTAGATAAAATAATAAGAAATCGAAACTTTTACCTTACCCAGGGTATTAGCCTTTTTATTCCTAACAAAAGTCAAAAGGTAATTTTCAAGTTGCTGCACTTATTTCAACATTATTGTCCTTTAGCTTATAGAGTTAATGTAGTTTAATTTAATTGCATATAAGTCAAAGACTCAAAAACACAGCCTGCAGTTCAGTTAAAAAAGGGGAATGTGTAGGGCACAGTTTGTCCTTTATTTCTCTGGCTTAAACTTCTATGACATATAGTGATATCACAACAAAATAAGACAAGATCTAAGAAAATTATTCAGTGGTAGGAGAAGAATCAAGGAATCAAAGATTCCTGAGAGATCAGTGCTATGTGACTAGTTTACTCCTAGAAGCAGCAACATAGATATTTAGGATGTTATAAGGGAACATTAAGCATAGAAAAACAGTGCTGTGATTAGATACTAAATGAGGATGAGGGCTCCCAATTTCAGTTCCATTATCCTACCTAGACTGCCTTTCTCATTTCAAGAAATTCATTAATTTAGCACACCTAATTGTGGGAATCATTCCGTAGTCCAAACATATGTCTTATGCTATTTGTCATACTTCCAAAGGTCCTTAGTGTTGACTTTCTTATCATAGGGTGATTGATATAAGGATAAATTTCCTGAGAATACTGGAGCTGTGGTAGTGATGACTGCAGCATAAACACTTGTGTGAAGCTGTGCTCCTAAGTGAGAATGGGGCATGTGTGGTTGAAATAGCTTTTCAGAAAAGTAAAAGGCACACTTAAACTCAGACACAGAGTTCCTGGAGTGTGTTTGTGATAACTTCCTTCTCTAAATGACAGAAGAGTCAACAAGGAGAGGTACTCTGCTAGACCTTGTTATCACCAACAAGGAAGATCTGGTGGGGAAAGTGAAGCTCAAGGGAAATCTTGGCTGCAGTGACCTGGGGAATTACAAAGCAGTCCCTTTAAGATGAAGCTAAACCAAGAGGTCTGCTCCACATACGTACCTGGACCCCTTCAACTGCTGATAAGTACTGACTTTATAGGGCTAGCCTAGAGAAAGTATAAATTAAAACCATAGAAATTAATATAGTGTGTACATCAGGTATGTGACACAAACCATTTTCTTGTACAGGTCTCCTGCCAATATGATGGTCTAATGTTACATTATAAACATAACGTGTAAGATCTGGGTCATATTATAATGAGTGATACAGCTGGTGTACAGTGCTGTAAGTCACGGAATTTAGGTTTGTTATATCCATTCAATGAATTTTCTGTCTTTAAGTTTAATTCTCAAATAATTATTCCATTCTGCTTTCTTCTGCAGAAAAATGAACACACACGAAACTACATAGCCATGTATTTATCTATTTATTTGGATCATTAATAGGCAGTTCATTTCTTCCTCTCAGTCCAAAATAATATTTTTGATTCTCTATTATAAAAATATATGTTATTGAAAGGCATTCCTTTACAAATGAATGCTTGGAGCAACACCAGGAACTGCATGTCAGCACGTTGCTGCAGCTTGAAAAGGGAATGGGTGGTATGGTTAGTAGCAGACACATAATTTGTAGTAAAAAGTAGTGGAAAAATGAAAATAATCATTATTAACTGTTCCACTGGGAACCTTTTTTTCCATGTTTCCATTAATTCTAAACTCTCCCTCTATTTTGTCCTTATATCTGTCTTCCCAATCAATCCTCTCTGTTATGTTAAATAAGGAATGGCTCTGAAAGGTGGCCAAGGGATGCCCTCCTATCAAATCTTAAGGATCAAGACAGATCTCCTTGCTTTCTAAGCTTCCCCTCAGAGAGGAGCCTAGGTGTAGTTGGGTCTATCTCTAGTCCCAAACTTGGTCAACAATTTATGACTAGAGCATTATGTATATGTATGTGTTAGCCACTAGTCATAATTAGAGTCACCTGCAAGAGTCTCCTCAAAGACTGTCACCCATGGGTTTAATACTTAGCACCAGTAAGCCCAGGTAGGATGTCACTAAAGCAGTTTAGGAAGTTTTACAATGCCTGTCAGAGAGAAAAGTACACAATGCTGAAGTGGTAATTTAATTATAGTGATCAATTAAACAAGTTTTGGATTGCTGTTGATAAATTCGCTTGCTGTTTTAGCAGCAGAAGATTGTAATTGGTTAACAATGATCATATACGTACACGTGTGTGTGTGTGTGTGTGTGTGTGTG
Organism: Piaya cayana; assembly: GCA_013389865.1. Taxonomy (NCBI): domain Eukaryota; kingdom Metazoa; phylum Chordata; class Aves; order Cuculiformes; family Coccyzidae; genus Piaya; species Piaya cayana. Next base: position 168,326 of record WAAB01020691.1, on the reverse strand, counting down.
AAGTAGCATATGTGAAATAATTGAAATTCAAGTTAGTAGTTATTTTCCCTGGGAACATCCAACAAATACAGAGGTGTGCGATTCTTAACCAAAAGGCATCTCTTCTTTAGGATGGAAGAGAGGTCCAGACCTATGCATCAAGTAAGGTGGTCATTTTATCTCCTCCAAAGAAAGAGGTTTTTGGTCCTAGTTTTATATTTCTTTTGAAAACTCTTTGGTGCATCTTGTCAAAGTGGGAAATAAGTCAATTAGTACATGTTGACTGGCTTTTGGTAAGGCCACTTGTGTCATCTGAAGCAGGGACTTGGTTTGCCTTTGGGGCAGGATGCTCATTACATGCTTGGGGGTGTTTCTTTTCTTAACTGAAGCAACATGAGTCTGTGAGACCTCAGTCTCACCCCAGGTGTCAGTTGATTTGAGAGCCCACCACCTAATCCATTTATCTTGCAAGATAATGTTGTTTGTTGTTCAAATAGAACTGCACCCTTCTGTAAACCATTCTCTTTTGCAAAGTTCTGAACTTGCCATCCACATGGGCTGGCAAATCCATTATACAACACACCTTTTGTCTTACAGTGCCTGGAGATGGCTATGTAATGAGATACAACAGCAGAATTGGTAAATTAAGGATTGCCAGCATGCAAATACCTTTAGTATTTATACAACAGCTGTTTCAGAACAGACCTTTTAAAATAAGATGCAGGAAAGAGGTGTTTGCTGAGGTGCAAGTACAATTCTCTGATTGCACATGTGTAATAAAATAAAAATTGTATCAGACTTTATAATTATTGTAAACTTGTGAAATAACCACTTACGGAAATACTCCTCATCTGTTATTTCAGGGACAGATAGAGTTTGTTGGTTATTTTATTCCAATCTCTCCCATTTCAAATTCTGGTTGTTGTTTGGATATAGCTATAGCTTTAGCTTTATTTTGAGGAGGGATTTAATTTGTGCGGGAGTTGATTCCTTTCATGCAGCGATACGAGTGAAATAGATTTCATGAAAGGAAATTTTGCAAAATTAGGAACAAAATTTATGGGGCTGTAAGAGGAACTAATAAAACTTATGAGGCTGTAGACAGACTTAAAGATCTTGTTAGGAGTACCTAATGAAGCAAAGATAGAACAATCTACAGTTCCCCCAAACCAGAAAATTGTGATGGGCAAAGGGAAGAGAAGTTCTGTTAAACAAGAAAATAATTGATAGAAGTGCTTGGAAGCCTAAAGGAATTTTAGGCTAAAATATTTATGTTAACAGAAATAAGAATAGGGATTTTCATTAAGTCAATACATACAAAAAGAAAGAAGAAATACTAAAAGGTATGAAAAATGTCAATACATTATAATCACATTTTAGAACATTTAAAGACAAAGATTGAAGTCCTATGTAGATTAATAATATGGAGACTCATAGTAACTGAAAAGTGAGGACCTAAATATGCAAGAAAGGCAAACACAAAGAGGTATTAAGGAAAGATAAAGGAAAGAATAGAGAATAAGACCCTAATGGCCTTAATTAGTAAACTATTCTGCCTCTTTCCAAGGCTTAATATTCTAAAAGGGATGAAAGTAAAGAATCAATAATTGATGAGGAAGAGGGGAATACAGCAATAATCCATAACTACTGGTATGGAATACTGAATTTTTTGTTTTACCAAAGATGGAAAACAACTCTCAATGCTAATGTTTTCTCCAAAAATATTTTTAAAAACTTGAATACAGAAGATTTTTTCCTAATGTTCAAAATATGACAGCTTTCTGGTAAAATAAAATTCTGAAATTATATTTGAGACATTTTTTAAGATCGTAGAATTATAGAATTGTTTGTTTGGAAAATACCTTTGAGATCATTGAGTCCAACCATACCTGTCCACTTCTAAAACATATCTCTGAGCACCTCGTTTATCCATCTCTTAAATACTTCCAGGGATGACAAACCCATCAACTCCCAGAGCATCTTGTTCCAGTGTATGATAACCCATTCAGTGAAGAAATTTTTCCTTGTATTTAATCTGAACCTTCTCTGGTAAAGATTGAAGCTATTTCCTCTCATCTCTCACTAGTTACTTGGGAGACCAACATCCGTCTTCTTACAGCCCCATTTCAGGTAGTTGTAGACAGTGATAAGGTCTCCCTGTAGCCTTCTTTTTCCTAGGTTAAAAAATCTTAGTTCTGTCAGCAAGTTCTCTTAATACTTGTTCTCCGGTCTCTTCACCATCTTCATTGCCATTCTCTGGACACGCTCCAGTACCCCAATGTTCTTGTAGTGAGAGGCCACAAAATTTGTTTTCCTTTCTAGGAAGCCATAGATAATTTAGTTAGAATCTAGCTTTCTTCTGTACAACTTAGCTCAGGATTTTGTTCCTTAAACTTCAATTTATGACCATTTTATGCACATGATAGCATTCCTAAGACATACAACGAGTTGTTTTACAGGTTCCTATCATCTTAGAATGTCCCTTTCCTCCCTTTTGCATGTCTTGGAGTGTTACGTTTACAATATTTCAGGGAATTGAGACCAAGTTTTTATGAGATATGAATGAAGCTGCAGCCTTCTGCTCTGACCTGAACATATCTTAATATAGGGTAAACTCTTAGCTCCCACTGAAATAAATATGGATACCAAAAAACTTGCCTGACTGAGCTATTTTTCCTTCTTTCCTTTTTCCCTTTCTTCCCCTTTTCTCCCCCTGCCCCAATTTTATATTTATAATCAACCTTTTCTAATTACTGGCATCTACAAGAACAGTTTATAGCTAATAGTAACAATATAGCATCCTGAGATTAATGTTGTTATTCTAGTAACACAGAGACATCAAAAGCAGTATAAAAACATTCAGAGTGACAGGTGGCATTTGCTTTGTTGCTCTGCTTTTGCACATGTCATTGACATCTCTTCAAAGGCACAGTAGGGCTTTGATTCCTCGGTGTTTTCTATTCATGTACTTTCCACAGTGCTGCTATGGATCTACAGTATGCTAGGAATCACAGAAATTCAAAGCATGCATGTAAAAGGATAAATGATAAATTGTTGATGGCAAAAAGTTGGCTATCGTCAGGCATGGGAAATAATCCATGAGATATTTGTGTTGCAGAAAGAGTACAAACTCCCATGGGAACATAAATGATGACCATTGTTTGTCCTACAATTTTCAACCATTCCAGAGAGCTCTACTAATACTAACCTTAAAAATAGAATATAGTTAACAGAGGCTACAAATGCACCCTCTCATAGCTGGGTAGTATATTTTAATCCTTTAAGTGTCATTGTACCACTCTTTGGTTAAACATTGGCTTCCTAGATTAGTATTCAGAGAGCTAATTCATTTTGTTGCTGGCAGCAGTGCATTAATGATCAAGCTATGACAATGAACACTGTCTGCATAACAAATGTGTCTTTCTCAAGCTGCAGTAAATACAAAGTGATTAACATGAAATAACTGCTCCAGCAAACTGATTTTCTGCTTTTAAATAGACACTAGTGCTTTTATTTAACCCTGCATTTTTCAGGGTTGTCTTAAATGGACTGGTTTAAAATAATTTTTTTTGGCTGAGTTAAAAGCAAGAGGGTACATTGCTACCTTGATGCTTTATTTTACAAAGTGCATTCTCTTGGAGATCTGCCGTTAGCATACTAGGTGCAAATGATTATTAATACTCTGTTCCCTGCTTCTGACATTTACTAAGGCAGAAGCATCAAATAGAACTAAATCACATCATGCTTCTTCCAGCTAGCTTAATCCTGCCATCCTATCTAAGCTAATGAAAATAAGGTCTGAGCAGGTTAATGTTGCAGTTGTTAATAACCTTTAAATATAAAAGATCACAAGGTGGAGTTGGTTTGCCTCCCAGGCCAGATGAGAAAGTATGAAGAGGGAAGGTGGTAGAATGAGAAGGATCAAACTGAGGTTGCTGTCCTCTCACAGCTCCATTCCTAGTTTTTCTTCTTAATCCTGGCATAATAAAAGACCTGAGCAATGTCACTGTATTATGAAAAGATGGGATTATTCTATTCTTAGAAGGAGTAAGACAGAGACAGACAGAGGCAGAGAGGGAGACAGTCAATTTGACATTCAGTGTCCCTTATCCTCATTGTCACTCAATCCATGTTGGGGGAGCCTGCACCTGAAATGTAATAGAGGTAAAAGAAAAACATGAAACATTCTGAAATGGTTCTTTTGTCATCCAGACAATCCTCTAAAGCTGTTGTTCATGTTTCCACTGTCATCTTGCTTCATCTCATTGTAATGTGCCAGTAGTGTATACTTTCTACTCCACTACAGTCTTTCAGAGACAGAGCTTTATTGGAAGATATAATATAAAAGATCTCAAGTGTTCTCTTTCTTTATATTTTTTTCCTGCTAAGGCATTGCTCTAGGGATTTAATGTTTGCATACTTTTTTAGAGGGCTAGAATTTTTGCTCATTTACATCATATATGACACACTTTTACAACCAGGTTATAGAACTTGAATGGATATATCTACTAGAAAATACATTATTTTGCTGTTCTGTGAAGCTCATTTAAAGGTGTATATCAGTGAAAAATAAACACCATTGTGCCAATGGGAAACATAATCAGGGAGAAGAGGAAAAGAAAATCAGAAGAGAAAATTTTGCTTTATCATGGAGAATCATAAGAAGTATTAACAATATGGTTTCTTTAAACAAACAAACTAACTAACTAACAAACAAACAAACCAACAAACCATGTTGACCCACTTATTATAAGTATTGAGTAAAATTTAGAAAGGGGAAAACCAAGGAAGTATCTTCAGGCTCTGTTTAAAAATTTGAAACCAGTTTCTGTTTCATTCATTAAATACAAGTCAGGTTCATGGGAACCTTAAATCAAAAGAGAAAAAATTCCCCTCTGTTTCTGAGAATGCAAACTACATGTGAGTTATTCAAAAGAAAGAAAGATTTGGGAAACATCTTTGCTTGAACAGGATTCTTATGGACCTGTCACTATAATACAATCTGCTAAAGGCTATGTGTAGAGGAAAAGGGAATGGCTGATGAACAGGCCACCTTTTCTGAAGTATTCCCTTGTCAACTAAAGTCTCAAATACAACCATGCTTAAATACAACGAGATCATAAGAGCTGTGCTGATTCAGAGGCATAAAGATTCCTGTAACTGCAGCCCCCATCTTCCTTTTTGGTAAGTTATGATGTTTCAAAGAAAGTAGCATCCAGATAATATGAGGATGAGGTATACCTACTGTGCTCAATAGAGGAAGATCTGGAATACCTACAATCAAAAAGATCCACTGTCATTTAAGTATTTACGAATGAGCTAACAACTTCTGTACACCCTTAGCAAGTTTGCAGATGACACTAAGCTGGATGGAAGTGTCTAACTGCTGGAGAGTAGAGAGGTTCTACAAAGGGATCTGAACAGGCTGGACCACTGAGCTGAGATCAATGGAATGAAGTTTAAAAAGACCAAAAACTAGATCCTGCATTTGGGGCAAAACAACCCTATGCAGAGCTACAGATTAGGAGGAGCTTGGCTAGAAACCTGCCAGGAGGAGAAGGACCTGGGTTTGTTGGCTGGCAGCGAACTGAACATGAGACAGCAGTGTGCCCAGGTGGCCAAGAAGGCCAAGGGCATCTTGGCTTGTATCAGAAATGACATGGTCAGGAGGTTCAGTTTTGTTATTCTATTCTTTTTCTTTGCTTTGTTGAGATTTTTCTTTTTTTTTTTTTTAGGAGAAAGGACAAGAGGAAATAGCCTCAGCCTCCACCAGAGGAAGTTCAGGCTGGGCAGCAGAAAAAGATTTTCACCAAAAAGGTCATTAGGCACTGGAATGGGCTGCCCAGGGAGGTAGATAAGTCACCATCCCTGGAGGTGTTTAAAAGATGGGTGTAGGAGGTACTGGGAGGCATGGTTTAGTGATTGGTAGGAATGGTTGGACTTGACGATCCTGTGGGTCTTTTCTAACCTAGTGATTCTGTGACTGTATGATTCTGTGATTCTGTTTCCAACTAACTGACATAAGCACTTCCTCTGTCCTACTTTGGTCCCTTTTTTTCTCTGTTTCTGTTAATGCTTGTGGTGTGGGACTATAGTCTTTTCTATGAGGCAAAACTAGGTTCAGGAAGCCTGAGAACACACAGGCATGTGGCTCATGGGCATATTTTACAGGTTCTGCTAATATCTGTCCCTGCTTTTTCAAAATTATTACCACTGATATTTAAAAAAGATACTCAAATTGATTAAATCAGATTGACATTAGGGCCATTTAGCTAAGATTTTTTTTCTCACATTTATTTTCTTAAGCTGGGGTTTATATGCCAGGCTTTAAGTGACAGACTGCTAATGAAAATTCTGTAATTAATGAAAAAATAAACCTTTGATGAAAATGATGTAATATAATACCACATCATGAAAGCAAAGCAATAACACTGACTCAAACTCACAACACTCAAGTTAGTTAAACCAATTTCAATTGATTTTTCAATTGAATAAAATAACTCACTCCCTGCCGGGCTAAATTAATGAATGGATGAACAATAAAAAAGCATAAAAGAAGTTATGATTGTCATGCACTGATGGTAAGATGAGGGCTTCAAGCCAACATCATTTTTTAGGAAAAATTGTTTAATTAACAATAAATTGCTGTGGGACCAACAATCACTTTTTCTGATGTTTTTTTTTTATTGTAAAAGGTCCAGAAATTCTCATCAAATAAAGGTAGATATCTTTAAAACAATCTATGGAGACATTTATAGAAGAAAGTCTCTGTTGCTTTACACAGTCTAGTTAAATTTTACATTGATAAGGTAACTCTTATTCTTTGCCTAAACTGTTTTGACAGTTAGGTATGTGATCACAAAATTGACAGCATAAGATGTGTTTCGCACTTAGAATTAACATTGAAAGCATACGTAAACCTACATCATATGGGTTCTTGAAAGGTATATTACAGCCTTATTTAGGAAAAAAAAGGCAATGATAGTGATGGGATTTGTTTTAAAGGGAATTTCTCTGTTAAGAATCCATTTTGAATCTTTTCTCCACCCTGACTTTTCAGTGGATCAATGTTAAATTGTAAAAGCTTTATTGTCACTTGCTTTAAAGCTACTCGAGCAGAAAAAACAGCTTTGTAGTGGAGCTGAGGTAAAGTTTCTTAGCTGTAATTAATTCTACTTCTAGATCTTTATCTCTTTTTCTTTTCTATCTTGCTTCATTCATGTAGTTCTTTTCTGATTTTTCTCATTTTTCACTTGTTCATAGGAGACTTTCAGTGCAAACAGAAAACATCAAATACATCAGAGTCTGATAAACATTTTTGGCCTTGTGTTGGTTGTATTAGTGTACTTTCTCCAACCACCTACTCTTATACTGTTTAATACAAACATTTTTCAAATCTGAGTTCTGCCTTCTGCAACAACTCCTACATTATTTTCATTATCGACTCCATTTTCCCCAGTTTTGGTCCAAAAATACATGCTACATGCTTTCTTCTTTCACCTTTATGGCCTGCCTGTTAATAGTTAACCTATAATTTGCATTGTTTATCACTGAAAAAAGAAAAGTTTAACATTAAATTGTATGTGTGTAAAATGGCATTGTTTCCTCCTAAAGAATTACTTTGATCGGATGCCAAATTGTGCTTTGCTTATACAGTCTCCACTGGAGTTCTGCAGTGTATGTTGAGCTACATAACATTTGGGGATAACAGATTTTTGAACAGCTTTTGGCAATGACTCTGAAACATTGATAAGAAGCATTAAGGAAGTAGAGAGGAATAGAACACCACATGGAGTTTGCATGAGTACAGTTGTGATAAACTGACAGTTTACTGCTTGCTCTTTTATTCATGCATTACCACTGGGGAGCATCAGGCTGCTGAAGTAAACATCGTGAATGGGAGAAATACATAAAGTAAACTGCACTGTTACAAGGAGGGAATGATTTGGGAATTTATCAGCCTGTTCTCAGTGATTTTGTCTTCCTTGCTGCCAGGCAACAATTTCTGCCCAAATATTGTTGCAAGTTCCTATTATCTTTCTTATATTTCTTCAGAGCTGTTACACTGAAAATAAGGAAACATGCAATAGTGCTGTCTTTACTAGAGTGATAAGAATAGTCATCATACTGTATGATGCACTAAACCAGGCACAACACTTTGAGCCAATAGGCTAATTTTAGATATTAATTCATGGAAATTTCAAGGGACAGAAACTCTTCTTGTGAGAATGTATTAAGATGATTGTGTTCTAACTGATCCACATTGTACCATACTCTTTTTCTGGAAAGAATTGGCTATTTACTTTAGTAGCCAGAGACACATTTACCTCGAAATCTGAGCAGAAAACCATTAACAATATGTCTATAGAAAGCAGGAAAAAATGCTGAAATTGTATGGTCTCTCTTTTTTTTTCCCCCTAGAGAGAGTACAAATGGAAATGATGTCACCAAAAATAAGACTAAGATATAAAGAAAACTTTAAAAGTGACATCCCCCTCCTAGTAAAATTGTCACTATTTTTTTTTTATTTACTTTGTTGATTTTTTATTATTCTTACTTATTCACATAGGAAGGAAGGAAGGAAGGAAGGAAGGAAGGAAGGAAGGAAGGAAGGAAGGAAGGAAGGAAGGAAGGAAGGAAGGAAGGAAGGAAGGAAGGAAGGAAGGAAGGAAGGAAGGAAGGAAGGAAGGAAGGAAGGAAGGAAGGAAGGAAATGAGGCTCATGACAATCTGTTTTGATGCTGCTTGATACTGAAGTGATGAAGATCTGCTGGATTCCTAGTGGTTACCCCTGTGGATTAATGAAGGGTAAGACAGAAATTGCAGAGCTGCTATGCAGAATGACCTTACCTGATAAGACTGTTCTGCCTTCACTGCAGTAGGTGAGAAGGGCAGGCAGTATGCAGCAGACTGTTTTTTCTGTACCTTAATGAGAAAAATTGACCTGTTTATCCACCAGCTGTCTTTTTTGGTTTTGATTCCAGCCAATTTTGGAAAATCTTTTCTATTCTTAAATGTTAAATTTAAGCAGAAACCTCTAAAGAGTGTCTTATTATCAGCAAAATCTAGTGGAGTGCCACAAACCATGGAAGCAAACCTGCCAATAGATGCATTTGTAAGATGTAATTTTTATGACATACGAAGTAGTGTGTGAATGAACAGTCTCCCTTTTCCCACCTACTAAACTGTTTTCATTGTCTCTGTATACACTCTCTATAGCTTAGCTTTTCTTGTTATTTTTCTATTACATCTTTATACATCACTAGGTGAAAAATTAAATTATGTAGATCTCTAGATTACAGGGTTTTTTTAATGTAGAAAATGAGTACTTTGATAACATCACTTTCCTTAGCTTTAATTACATTATAAGAGATAAACATGTTTCTAATATATACACTAGAAACACAACCTGTGTATGCCAGAATGAACAAACAAAGTGTCTTTTAAAGTTACTGAATCAAACACTCAAAAGGTAGAAATACAAAAATAAAGGTGGAATGAACAATTGAGTTAAAAGTAAGGTAGAGTGTTCCAATGCTCTTTTTCTGATTTTCACAGTTCTTGCTTTGTGCAGTTCAAATTTCACCCTGGATGCTCTTCTTGGCATCTGATTCCTCACTCAGCCATTAGACTCCTGCTGCCTCTTGGTTTTCTTTACTTGTTTCCAAATCATAGAAACATAGCAGCCCTTCACTCCCTCAAATTGGCACCATACTCAAATTCTCTCTGTCCCTGTCATCCATGTAGTCAACAAATACATCAAAAATACCCCTTGTACTGGTATTCATCCCTGAGAGATGTTACTGTTAATGATGCACCCAGGTGTCTTCACAATCTTTTGCCTCTAATGATCTACCTAGATTTCTATCCACATTTTAGCTGACAACCAGTTAATATCTCAGCGGTTTGCCTGTTAGAGTATCACGAGAGACCATATTGAAAGCTTTACAAAAGTCAAGGTAAAGAACATACACATCCCTTTGTCCACAGGGTTAGTAACCTAGCCTCAAAAGGTAATGAGTTTTGCCAGGCACTACCTTCTCTTTGTAAATCCACATTGGCTCATCTCAGTCACCTCTGTGCCTGTAATAAAGCTGGCAATCACCTCCAGCACTTGCTCTACCATCTTCTCAGGTACTGAAGTGAGGCTGACCAGATTGTTTATCATTATATACTCCTTCCTGTCCTTCTTGAAGATGGGTGTTTTACATTTTCCTCATTTTCAGGAACATTCCCCAGTCACCATGTTCTTTCAGATAATAGAGAGTGACCTCACAATGACATTGGCTGCACCACTCAGAACCCTTGGATGCACTGTTTTTAGATCTTGGACTTGTGTACACTCAACAGTCCAAAATGCTCCTTCACTCCACCCTCCTGTGCTCTGGGTAACATTTGCTCCTGCAAACTACTATTAGGCCTGTAGACGGACTTTCATCTCACCAGTGAAAACTAAGGCAAAGTAGGCATTAAGAGCCTCTTCCTTTTCCACTCCTCTTTTCATGACATCCCATGTCCCATTGATCCATGGATTTAGAGTTTCTTACGCCATCTCTTGACTGACAATTTTTTTAAAGAATTCTTGGTCTCTGCCCATCTCATCTCATACTGTTTTCAATTACAGCTGAGCTTTAGCTTTCTTAACTCCTGCCTCTTTGTAGAGATCACTTAACATTATCAGATAACTTACAGCAGCATATCAGACTTTTTTCCAGCACCTTACACTCTCAGAGAAAAGTAACTTTATTAAAGCCTTCATCTGTAGATGGCTGATTCAGCTCTCAACATTCACAGCCCAACCATCTTTTGCAGTATATGCTAGCAGAAAGTTGACTGTTATTTCTGCAGCAAGTTTAGCCTCTTTCTTATTCAAAACACAAAGTTATGACAGTTTGTACAAATTATCTGAGATGTTTTTTCACTGAATGTTTTAAGCAACTCTGTTTCAGTCCACGGTTGTTTATTAATTGTGTGCTGAGGCTGCTGCTTTTAGTAGTAGCTTGTGATTCACTGATCTTCATGTAGTAGCATGTAATTCCTATCAGGTATGATGTTTCATACATCCTAGTGCTTGGCAGAAATCAGTCCTGATGGCTCCCTCAGGCTCTGGGATTATCATCAGGATTCACAAAGCAGTTATATTCAGTTAGCTGATAATAATGTATGTCAGTATTACCATACTTGCACCACACAAGTAGTAAGGACAGTCCAAATATCTTAGACTCTTTCACTTACTGCTTTGTGGTATCTACAGTACATTCTTTCCACATATGTAGTTATTAATTTAGGTTGTGGTAGATCCATGAGTACCCTCGTCCCCAAGTATTTCCGGCGTGGAGTCCACAGGGCAGCAATACGTTTCCAAGAAAAATCAGAGAACAATAGTGCCAAACATATTTGGCTAGTCTTTAGGGGCTGCCCTGTGCAAGACTCGGATGTTTCCAGGCAGCTCTAACAGACCCAAGAAGGTGGTCCCTTTGTAAAAATATATTTATGAAAGAGCATAAAGCCACAAAGTAGTAAGAAGTGAGAGCAAAATTATGAAACAACCCTGCAAACGTCAAGGAGAGAGAAGAAAGAAGGAAATAAATGTAACAGGGCCTGGAACGAGATTTCTCTGCAGACCATGGAAAAGATTACACCAGAGCAGATACCTGTGGTGCAGCCAATGGGGAGTGCTGCAGATATTAACATCGAGTTTGTAAGGATCACCAGTCAGCATTGGCTCACAACCCTGACTGGACATTATCTAACTCTGAAGCTGTTGGCTTCTCAGTAAGGATGCCCCAGATATTTGAGAACAGTACAGGTCCATCCCGGTAAATCTCAGAAAACAAGATGGGTCTTTAAAGATGACATATACAAGACATATACAAGACACACAAAACTTAATCTGTGTTGCTTATAGGCATGCAGTGCTATTACTCAAAGTCTTCTTTTTCATCACCTCCTCATTTTCTTCTTTCCACAAAAGACCATGTCCTTTCCCTTCATACTTAGTCATGCCCTGAGTCATTCAGAGGCATATGTCAATAAATCAAATCCACTAGAGAATAGGCCTTTGTCATCCTGAAAATCAGTAGCATTGCCTTGAGCAGTCTGGGGCAGCCCTGCAGCATCTCTGAAGGCATTTAACATCATTTTTAGAGAAAGCTATTTTCTGTGTGCCAAGGGAAGGGCAGAAAGCTGCAGTAGTTTGTTGGAGAGAAGTCTTGATGCTAGCCCTAACTTCTTGGCTAGGAAGACACTTCTGGCTGTGCCAAGACATAAACTTACAACTGCAAATCTATTCTAGGACAGGAAATCCTGCTGGAATGTTAGTTCTGAGTGAACCCAGTAGGGACATATTACTTTCTTGGCAGCATCACAGAGGCAATCTGGACATGTTCTGAGAGAGATAGAAGGACAGATAAGGCAGAAAAATGAAATAGTTACTACCTTACATTTTCAATAATCTTTTTGTCCTGAACCAGAAGCCCACAATACTCAAGTTCCTTGAGCTGCAGTCTGACCAAATGGAACAGTCAATGCTCCTTACAAAAGCTGAGCATCACCAATCAAATCATAACATCTTTCTCCTGCAAAGCCACATTAGCAGAACATGTGGAGTGAAGCTGAGTCATTAAATGATGTTTTGAGACAGTTGCATTGCTGATTTTTGATTGCTGTGCAATTCTATCATTTTGCAAATCCTGGGAATTTTTAAGTGAAGTAGGAGCTGGAGCGGCCAGCATTAGCTTATGTAGTCATGGGAAACCCAAGGACTTGTGTTAAAAAGAAGACTTACAAGCATATGATTTCAGGTCAGAAATTGTTGAGAGTACAGGGACAAGTAGAATAGTAGATTGTTACTTGGAGAAGATCCTGAACAGCTCACTGACTTCTTATCAGATATGAAACACTGCAGCAGGTCTTCTCATCCCTCTTTCCTATTCTCCTCTTTCCATCTCCTCTGGGGTAAGCAACCCTTAAGAAAGGGGCATGTAGATATGATCTTAGCTACACTGTTTTTAATAGCTTCATAAACAACTGTCCCTACTCCTTCTCATATTGCATAGAAGAAACCTCCATCTTCTTCATTTTTTTCTGCAGAACTGCACATAACTCTTCTGTCTCCACTATCACTTGCTAGCAAGTAGGAGGTTTTGACTTATTTGATAGGTGCTATAATAAATTGCTGTTCTTTTTCTCATCTTGTTGATGTGAAACCTAGAAATGTGGCTCATTGTTGCAGAATTAATTTAGAGAAAATGACTTCTAAATTTCCTGCTATCAATCAGTTATTAGGTAGAAGTCCCTTCTGGAATCATAGAATAGTCTGAGTCGGAAGGGACCTTAAAGATCATCCAGTTCCAACCCCCTGCTATGGACAGGGACACCTCCCGCTAGATCAGGCTGCTCAAGGCCCCATCCAGCCTGACCTTAAACACCTCCAGGGATGGGGCAGCCACGGCTTCCCAGGGCAACATGTTCCAGTGCCTCACCACACTCATTGTGAAGAAATTCCTCCTTATGTCTAGTTTAAATCTGCCCCTCTCCAATTTATAGCCATTCCTCCTCATCCTATTACTACAAGCCTTTGTAAAAAGTCCCTCCCCATCTTTCTTGTAAGCCCCTTTCAAATACTAGAAGTCACTATAAGGTCTCCTCAGAGCCTTCTCTTCTCCGGGCTGAACAACCGCATCTCTCTTTGCCTGTCCTCATAGCAGAATTGCTCCAGTCCTCTGATCATCTTTGTAGCCTCCTCTGGACCCATTCCAACAGTTCCATATCCTTCTTATGCTGAGAATTCCAGAACTGCCAATAATACTCTACATGAGGTCTGACAAGAGAGGAATAAAAGGGTAGAAGCCGCTGGCCACGCTTATTTTGATGCAGCCCAGGATATGGTTTGCCTTCTGGTCTGGGAGTACACATTGCCGGGTCATATCGAGCTTCTCAATCAGCACCTCCCAAGTCTTTCTCCAGAGGGTTACTCTCAATCACATCATCCCCCGTTCTGTATTGCAATCACAGTTTGCCCCCGCCCAGGCATAGGATCTTGCACTTGGCCTTGTTGAACCTCATGAGGTTCAGACCTCAGTAGGAATTTTATGAAAAGATGTTTTGTTTTTATTATTGAATTGAGGAGGATTTCCTTTTTTTCCCCTTCTCTGCTCTTTTACTACTATAAATTACAGTTCTATTTAAAGTTTTCATCAAGACTGGATTAATATTATGGAATTGTATATGAAATTCTTTTTTGTTATCTAAAATAATAAGTTAAAATTTTCTTAAAGTGTTGTTAAATATTGAAATGTGATCAAATGGAAGAGTCATGTATTCACTTGTTGTAGCTTAACATAGAGAGGGCATCATGTAATCAACTTCTACAATAAAAAGTACAAGCTTCCATAGCTAATTTAATATTGTCCTGTGGCTTCATTAGGAAGAAAGTATGCATACAAAAGTGTTCTGCTTTTCCAGCTGGCTTTGTATTCAACTTTTGTAGTGCTGCTAATGAAGTAAATAAAAGGAAACCAAATCCCTGCTGAATCTTAGTTTGTTCACTGCTATGAAAGGTCTCATTAAATGAATAGCTATTGTGTACAAATATCCCACAACATTTTCAATATTAACTTTAACATAAGGAGCGTATAACCTTTTCTTGCCTGATACTACTATCAGGATGCTCTGAAGCAAATCTGGAAATATTTAATTATTAAATATGAAATTAAACATATCTGGTTTTCCATAGTTGATTTGTACTTAACAATCAGAGATACGTTTCAAAAAAACAACAAAAGCATTGGTATTTAGTATCTGATCAACAATATTTCTGTGGTGTTATTTTGTGAGTAATTTTGATTTTTTTCTTTGTAATTACATGCTCTTTCACTAATCTGTAATCTAAAAGCTTCCAAAACCATTTATCATATCTTGAAACCAAGATGGATATAGAAAACACTTCTTCTAAATCTATATATACTGTAGCAATGTCCTTATTATTGGATTGCTAAAAATATGTTGGAAATGTTTTTTGACAGACGCTTATCAGTATAGAAGGGGAGCATTCTAACTTTTCCAGATTACTTTGTTCAAGAAATTGTATAATGGTTAGGCAGCAACTATAATACAGTAGTCACTGAGCATATTAACTCTTTAATTTCATTTTGTAAGAGGCAGATATGAAAAGAGAGGAAAAATTAAGCTTTTATATGATCATAGCCATTGGGCCTACAGGTATAGTGTCCATCCATAGACAAATCACAGAATCACAGAATCACAGAATCACTGGGTTGGAAGAGACCCATCGGATCATCGAGTCCAACCATTCCCATCAAACACTAAACCATGTCCCTCAGGACCCCGTCCACTCGGGCCTTAAACACCTCCAGGGAAGGCAAATCAACCACCTCCCTGGGCAGCATATTCCAGTGCCTAATGACCCTT
>WAAB01020691.1:114771-152626 GCA_013389865.1 Piaya cayana | reverse complement strand
CTGTTCAGATCCCTTTGCAGAGCCTCCCTACATTCCACCCAGCTTAGTGACATCTGCAAACTTGCTAAGGGTGCACTCAATGCCTTCATCCAGGTCATTGATGAAGACATTGAACAGGGCTGGACCTAGTACTGAGCCCTGGGGAACCCCACTTGTGACTGGCCTCCAGCTGGATTTAACACCATTTACCACCACTCTCTGGGCCCGGCCATCCAACCAGTTTTCCACCCAGGAGAGTCCCAACATCAGTACTCTAATTTATAATTTAGAATAATTACAGAAAACATAGGGACAGATTTTGTTCATCTATTTATTGTACTTCTGATAATGACCCTGTGATTTGTCTTTTCAGACAAGGACTTACTTCAATAACTTCAGCCTTTTGATAGAAGCTGTAGTGTGTGTTTGGAGTTATGTAGATTAAGCCTCGTGGGAATGAAACTTTATAGTCTGCATCATTTATAATTAATATTTTATGTAAAAAATATGAGCTCACTTTCTTTTGGCCACACCCTTCTCTTTCTAATACTTCTTTTCATCAAGCATATCATATTGGAAGGGATTGTTAGATCACATTATTGCAAATGAATTGCATATAGTCACTCTGACATTAAAATGAAACTGAATTTGCCGAAAAAAGTATCTCCTGACAAAAGCTTGTCTTGTACAAAAAATTTGTGACTGAGACTCAAGCTTACCCCTCTTATCACTGTCATTGCTGCACAGACTGGGTAACATGTTTGAAATTCTGACTCTTGCCTAGATTTTGAGGAGGCTCAGAGAATTACCTGCATAAAAAGAAACAGTGTCTTCATTTTAGCATGAATTTAGATTTCATCAAGGAATTTTAGTCTGCCAAGTAGGTAGGGCATATTGGCATTCTCATGCAAATTGTATTAGCAGCAAAGTTAAATACTGACTATTGTGGAAATGGTGTGCAGCCATTTGCACATGTCATTACTGTGGGGAAAAATCAGGTATGTAATGCATCAATGAATATGAAATGTAGATTAGACTGTGGCAGCGATCCTTTATTTAGTCACAAGGCTGCAAAATTCTTTATGTCTGCTTAGTTGTCTTTGCTTGCATGCATATTGTGTGCACCAGTTAATTTCTGGTATTCTTTCTCATGACAGGTATGTGGTATGAGACAACAGAGGATGGAGGGAGAAAAAGTTTTACTCTTCACACATATTCTTCTACTGACTTGTGTTTGCACTATCCTTCAAAAAGGACACAAAGACCTCTATCCATACCACAGAAAAGAAATGTTTTCAAGGCTTCATAGAATTTTTGCCACATGTTCTCATCTATGTATACATAATTCAATATATTGTTTTGTTACTAAAGTGTTGATGAGCAGGCTAGTTTCTAAGTAAATTAATAATTAATAGAAGACAGAGGTTGAGGAAGTAGTTACGAATATATGACTAGGGATAGATTTTTTTCCCAGTCTCCTGCTACATTTATTCCTTTATTGGAAATCAGAGGCTTTGCAGAGGATTTTGCTAAGTGAATTATGTAAAAGAAGAAAAGAGTAAAACCTTAAAATTGAGAAGGAATATGAAGAGTTTCTGCTGAGATTTGTTTTTTCAGTGAGTTTATCTAGTTATGGTTGTGTTTAAAGCTAAGAAATTTTGAAGGATGATTTTCCAAGAAATGCAGAATGAACCACCATAGGGATAGAGCATTTGAAAACTAGAGAATGTGTACTTTCAAAAAGATTTGCAATACATACCACAATAGTTTAAAATCCTATGGTGGTGTCCACAAAACTGTAAAATCCTTTAACAGTCAAGAATTTAAGCCTCAGGCAGTGCATGAATACTAAACATTTAACAAAAACAACTCCCATCTCATTTTTCCTCTTCTTGCAGTGTGCAGTTTAATTCATTTTATTGTTTCATATTCCAGCTCATCTCACACTACCTTTTCCCTCCCCATAATCCTAGTCAAGAAAGTGTATGGCAATTAGATAGCATGCCTCTGGCACAAGTTGCTCACTGCAGAGGAGTCAGAAGGAATTTCTTCCAATACACAGTTTGAAGTTGCATTATGGGATAATTTAACTTCAAACTCCTATGTCTTTTCTGTGGTAAAAAAAATAAATTAAATATGAAGGAATAAGTATAAGGTGGAAGAAAGAAGGAATTTGAGGTTTTTTGTTTCTTAAAACCACCAGAATTAGATATGGCTGAAGGCACAGATTAAAAAATGAGGCTTCCTCCTGCCTTTGCTGCTGGATTTCAAGTGAATGCTCCAATTTTGCTTCCAGTGCATACAGACATTTTTTTCTTCCCCCTTACATTCTTCACAGTTCTAACACTTTTCCCAGCTGAATATATCTTTATTCCAAGAAAGCTCCAACAACTAACTTCAGAGATTCTTCCCATTGGAGGAAATGTCTGGATTTTCCCTTACACATCATTCAAAATAAGCAGCAGATATAGTTCAGGAATCTTTGGGCGACAGTGATAACTGCTCAAGACAGATGCCTTAACGACACTTATCTTAAAGAAGGACTTCTAAATGTCTCCATGTAGGAAAAAGAATTAAGAATAAAATAGAAGGGAGTTGATATACTAACTGTGTGCCTGTGCAAGATAATTCTCTTCCAAAAATAAACTGAAGTTCTGTTCTACTTCTTGCAGGCCCCAAAAGTCTGTACACC
Source organism: Piaya cayana (assembly GCA_013389865.1). NCBI lineage: Eukaryota > Metazoa > Chordata > Aves > Cuculiformes > Coccyzidae > Piaya > Piaya cayana. The sequence goes on along the minus strand of WAAB01020691.1, from coordinate 149,955 downwards.
AAAATATTTCCTTTGGCCTCATGAACTACAGCTGGTCTCCAAGGATATTCAGAAGCAATTTTTAGTTCTTGAATTTCTGATTTTTTAGCGTCTTTTCTGAAGAAGGTGTTGGTGATAGCCTGTGGAAAACTGATAATAAGCTTCATTTCTTCAGACATGACTATGATGCATAAAAAGTTATTTTAGTGCACAAGATATACCTGAACTAAACTAACTACAGGGTAAAATGTGTTTTGGATTATGTTTTCTCTTAAATCACTTTTAGAAATTTCAATGAAGTTTTGTTACACAGAATGTGCAGGCGAGGCTGGCAAGACTGTTGTTTTGGTATTTTCCAGGTATCTTCCTGAAGATGAAAAGAAGATGAAGCAGTCATTGAACACCTGTCTTAATAGCATTATTCAGCCACAACTTCCCTGAGGAAGCCAGTAAAATTTTCCAGCTGGCCCAATTGCTGACTTTCATTAATTATTACAAAGTAGAAAAAGACATACTCTTAGCATGTAGATAATGCCAGACCTACTCCTGATTTGACCATAGCCCTGAAAGAGATGCATCCTGGGAACCACAAAGAGGATAATACCACTGGTTTCAAGAGGATAATACCACTGGTTTCCATCTTCCTGGATTGTGGATTTTGTGTGTAAACCAGGTTAGATGCCACTGGACAGGACTGTGACAGAGACTGGGAAACAGAGCTGGCACATGGGCAGGCACTAGCTAGGAAGGAGTGAATTGACCTACAAGGGTTGTATGTTATTCAAAGCAAGTATCTGAAATGTCCAGATTAGCTACTTATGTATACCCATAAATTTGCTAAAATTTGGCTTGAATATGAGACAGATCCATGTAGGTTGCATCAGTCTGTCCTTAGCCTTTTACCATGCTATTTAGATTAGAAGAGGCCTCTGGATGTCTGTTAGTCAAAGCAAAGCTAAACTCCAAGTTAAATCAGGTTGCTCAGAACCACGTTCACTCAAATTTTAAATATCTCTGGGGACAGAGATCCCACAAACTCTTGAGTAATCACCTTTCAGTGTTTAACAACTTTCTTAGTGACATCCCCCATTGTCACCTTCTCTCCAGTCAGAATTTACATTTTTGCAACTTATTACTATCACCTATTTTTATTTTTATTTTTTATTTTTATCTGAAACTAGTTCAGCTCACTGTTCTGTGTAATCACTCAATAGACACTAGAAAAGAGCAATTAGACCCATCTTTAGTTGGTTTTACCTCAAGACAAAGCTCTCCACCAGTTCTCTCTAGTTTATAAATATCTCTTCCATCAAGAAACCCATAAGCAGCACAATATTCAAGATGAAGACTCCATGAGTGGTAAGTAAGAAGGAGGAAAAAAGCCTCTCCTCCAGCCTACTAGCTGTACTCCTAATAATGCAGCCCAGTACTCAATTAGACATCATCTCTATAAGATGTTCTGCTGATTCAGTCATTAGAGCCCTTTTTTTTGGCAAAGCTCCTTAGCTAGTAGAGCTCCTTATCTTACAGAACTTGTTACTCAGCCTGCATGGAGATCTAGAGTTATACTGTAAGTAAATCTGTATCCAGCATTTTCCCTCTGTTTCAGAACTGTCATTTTGCTTTCTCAGTGTGACCTTAGATCTGACTTACTACCTCAACTGGATCATTGAATGACCCTGTTGCTGTCATTACCATGATTCTACTCACTCTACTGAAACAATGCCCCATTGCGGCAGTACAGCACCCTACCTAACTAGTGCTGGATCACCCATGGCTCCCTTTCCCTTTCTCTGGGGAGGAGACCTGCTCTAATTGTTCCCTGAAATGAGCCTCAGGGCAGGACTTCCTTCCATTTGAACAAGTCAAAAACTATTTTGCTGAAGTCTGGGTTCTTCAGTCTTCCAGTGGTCTTCCTCAGTTTCCACAGGATTTTACCATCTCATGGTCATTTCAGGCAAGACTGCCATCAGGACATCAGTTCTTCTTTATCAATGTGTGCATAACAGAATTTCTAATACATTTCCCATCACTGGCCTTTCCAAGTGAAGCTTTTAAAATTGTATCCAGCACATTCCAGAAATTTCTGTGTCAGTTTCTAGTTTAAATGTCAGACAAAACATCTAAAACATCAGATAAAAGATCAGAGTGAGGGAGAAAGGTAAACAGAAAAAAACTCAGAAAAAATATCAGATCAAAAAATGACATGGGCTTCTAAATCCATAAATGTTTTTTATTCTCTCTTTGTAAAAGCTGAACAACTCAAACTGCATTGTAAGACTAAAAGGCAGTACAGAGGAACTAAACAAAACCAATAATTTCTATGGTAACATATCTCTATTTCTATTATTAAACTTATACAAGCAGACGAAGAAGGCTTCAATCCTTGCCTATATTTCTTTTTACATTTTAGATTGTACTTCTTTGTTTTTAAATCTTCATTGCTGCATTTTTATCATTCCCTTTGCTTTGTGCATAGCAAAACCTATGAATGAAGATATAATCCATTTGACAAGAAAATAAGATGAGTATGATATATGTTCCTGATAAAAAATAATTTATGAATATGATTCATCACACATAGATGCCTATTTGAGAATGGTACAGACCACAATCTGTAAACAACTATTTCCTTCTGACAGAAAAAAATAACAACTTGACTACTCAGATGTCAATGGCTACACTTAAGCATATGAGCTACATCCAAAAGCTGCTTCTTCTTCTATAAACTTTAACAGAACATGCAAACTGTAAAGTTCCTACTGATTTCCTTTGTCCTTTTCTAACACAAAACTACTTCTACATAACTTGCCCTAAAAGTTTCATTTTGTTGTGCTAAATGGGATGAGACATGGTCTGATCTCTCTTTTATTGCAGGAGAAATCTCAAAATTTCCAGGACTATATACCCTTACATCACACAATGAGTGTCACACTTGCATCACTTGAGATTTTAACTGCTAGGACTGAGGCAGCAACTGCAGTGGACCGACAGATGCCCCAATTGACTCTTTCACATACACACACTCAGTCTGTCAAGTTTCTGTCTGTTGAGCTGTGAGGTTTTAAATGACCTTGTTGCTTTCTAAACTTCCTCTCAGAGAGGAGCCTAGGTGTAGCTGGATCCACTCTTAGCCCTTGACTGTAAAGATGAGCTTGGATCACAGCTTCTAATACAGAGTAAGTTTATTTCAGGTCAAGCTGGGACCCTTCTGCAAGGGACATCGAATGAAGAAATTCCTTGGCAGTTCCTTTACAATCTAAGATCCACCTCTTCATGAGCTCTTTGTGCACTGTCCAGGTGACAGTTAGTCCAATGGTATTTCAGGAGCTGGGTTCTCCTTGGTCCCCATTGAGTTCTTTCCCTGCACCTAGGCAAGCAGCCTCCCATCTTCCAAGTCTGTAGTTGGTCATAACTTCTTTATCCATGGGTTCCTTTTTTGTGTAACTCCCTTTGCATAATTTTGTATAATACACTTATGTTTATTCTTCCATCTTTCCCTCACCAAGGTCTCATCTGTCATCTCTTATGTGTTTTATGTGGCTCTTTTCCTCAAATTATAACTTTGGTCCCTATTGTCTTGTGGTCCAGGACTTCCAGTACTTCCTACTGATTAGTCAATCATGCTGACAGAGTTCACTTATGCTAAAACCAAAATTCACTTGCATAACACTATCCACTCATATTAAGCTATAAGGAAGTTACAGTTTAACTTAACCCTAAGCAATCCTACAATTAATTCTAACATTCTATAAGTAAACTTCTCTTAACCCCCAATACTCATCCTGTACTGATGTGACTACTTTTGAGGGAAAATATACAAACCATTCACATTTGCAAAGAAAATCATAATATATCCTATTTAAGGTATGCTTGACACAGCTACACATAACACAGTAGAGTCATCCTTCAATTGTATTTACTTGTTACAATATTCTGAACAAAATCAGAGAATGTTCCTGGACACTGAAACTCAACCATTCATGCTGTTATATTATTAGCACAGTCCGTGGCATGGTTATTGAGATGGACCAAAGGCATTCTTGAAGGCACCTTCTGAACTCATTGTAGGAGTTAGAAGACACAAGTGATAATCCTCAATGTGCAATCTGTCCACAAGCACACATTTTTAGGAGTTAAGAGCATTTAACCATGCAGACACAGGGCACTGCATAACACTGGATCTCAATGCTTATTTTTTCTACTGATGGCATAACATTTTTGATGTATTATTCCACAATTTTTTCTCCACTTTTTCTTCTATTCAGTTATATACAGTATGTAAAATAACTTCCATCAAATGTGAAACATATTCCTAAATTAAAGCCATTACCATATATTGAAGTATTTTATACTATGAAGTGATATGTAAAATATGCCTGAGATCAATAAAATGGTATTGTACTTCAGGCTATCTGTTCACCTTAAATAAGTAGTGATTGTGATTAAAGGAGCAGCAAAGGCAAACGAAAAGTGTAGCAAAGCTTTTATTTTTACTCCTTATACTCAATCATTTCCAAAAACATCCTGTAACACTTTCCTAGAAGGAGTGCATGGGTTTAGATTGTTCCTAGCTCAAAGGAAGTAACGGAGTGTGGACATAAAGGAGTGGAATTCAAAGAGAATCTGGCCCTACATCCAATTGCACTGTCACCTTAGGATCTTTCTGAAACTTCCTTGTCATCTTCTCTATAATTCATATAGAGATTTTTTCTTCTTATACATCTTTTTCATGTAGACCATTTCTAAATGAATAGTATTTGGCATCTACAGACTAATATATTTCACTCCATTACATGAAAATTCTTATTATCTAAATTTTGTTGGTTTATGTACATATTTGCATTTCTTCAACTATTGTTATCATGTTTTGACACTTACAGTGTGTTGCTGGCATGAACAACAAACAAACAAAACAAAACCTTTCTTTATGTCAGAACCATTTTATAAATCTTTAAGGTACTCTACAGTATTTTACACCTGAGGCACTTCTGATAGATCCTTTTTTTCCCATTCTTTTTTTGTAAAAGAGTTAAAAAAATCAAACACACTGAATTTTTCAAAGAAATGTATTCAGCCTGTTATAGATTATCCCTTTGGAATGAAAGCAATAACAAAATGGTCAGGAACTTATAGGTCAAAACATGAATCACAGTTCTCTCCAGTATTTGGAGGGAGTTAAAAATTAATATTTTTCTTATTAATGTATTAAAAGTAGAGATAAAATAAATAAAGTAAACTAGCTATTTAGAGTTGTTCTAGTGAGATATTGCTTAAGAATGCTAACTCCATATTTATTAATATGATTCACAAGCTTTCTAATGAGGTCTAACGAAACAAAGCTGTACTGATTTTATAAGATCCAAGTGTTTTAAAAAGTTCTAGTTATTTCTACAATATAACATGATTACTAAACATTTAGCTGACCAATGTTGTGTTCATAAGAACTAATTTGAGCTTAAGAAGTAGGAAATCATATATCTAAATCAAAACATTGCCCTTGCTTCTCACCATCAAGTAGTATTTTGGATGTTCATCATGATATTCCTCAGTCCTAAAAATCAAGGTCATTCATCTCAAACTCAGTGTAACCATTTTTTTCAGAAACTAAAAATGAAATGAATTTTACTGACTGAGAATTTGTAGCTTGTGTAAAACGTATTTTCAGTATAGAGTTGAGGTTTAATTTACCCCCTAGTCTTCAGAAGGTATTCCAGTCAAAATGTGTACTGTTTTCTGCAGTCAAGCTAAACCCCAGTTTGTGACAGAGTATCCTTTGCTACCTGTGAGACATGGCTTTGCATGTCTGTAGCTGATGATTAATTGATATTTCCAGCCTGCAGCAACTGTTACAGCCATTCTGTTTCTGGAATATTACTGGAAATATTGCTCTTTTGTCATATTTTACCTTATTTTACTGACTATCATAATACCCACCACTCCAGAACAAGGTGCCAAAGTGGAAACAGTGCTTCCATATTAACCTGCACAGTGTTACTGGTGAGGCAAATTCCAAATCTGTGAGGAAAATTGCATAGGAAAGCATTAACTACAATATTCCTTTCCACAAAGAGGCACAAGTGCTTGCAATGCTCAGTTACTGAGTTATCACTAAAGAGTAAAGCGTACTGAAAATCTCTGCACAGCTATTCTTTGTACCTAAGAGAATCTTGCTCAGTTGGTGAGATTTGCAAGCAGGCACAGTAAGTTCTGCAGCTGGGTGCTAGACTGAGGCTAAACATGCTCTGTGGAGTGAGGGACACCCCCAACAGGGAGCTAGGGGCAGAAGGCTCCTGATACTGGGTCGAAGCAGCTGTCATGTAGCGGCTGATGCTGGGGAGGCCGGGATGTGTTCCCGGAAGCAGCCATGGGAGATTAAACAGCCTCTTAGGATTGCAGTGAACAGTGGTCAGCCTTGGCAGTTTGTGAGGTAGTTCACACAGGGAGGGCACAGGGAGCGTGTAGTCTCCATGCTCAAGACAAAGATTCAGTCAGTGAGGGAGCCCAGACATGGCATCCACCTGACAGGGGATTACGTCCTGTGCATCTGCTAGAAGGGATGTGTGAGTCCAGACTGAGCTCTCAGGAAAACATTCAGCTGTCCAGGTCTCTGGCTGCAGGGTTTTGCCAGGTTGCACTGGAAACAGAGAGCAACAGGGGCAGCAGTTGTGTGAGGTGCAAGCAGGTGGAATCTCTCATGAGATTCATCAAGGCCAAGTGCAAGGTCATACAAATGGGTTGGGGCAATCCATGGTTTCAATACAGAGTGGGGGATGACATGATTGAGAGCAGCCCTGCAGAGAAGGACTTGAGGGTGCTGATTGATGAGAAGCTCGACATGAACTGGCAATGCACGATCCCAGGCCAGAAGCCCAACCATATCCTAGGCTGCATCAAAAGACAGGAAGCCAGAAGGTTGAGGGAGGTGATTCTGCCCCTCTATTCCTCTCTTGTGAGACCCCACCTGGAGTGCCACATCCAGTTCTGGAATCCTCAGCATAAGAAGAATATGGACTTATTGGAACTGGTCCAGAGGAGGGCTACAAAGATGATGAGAGGGCTGGAGGTTGTTCAACCTGGAGAGGCGATGGCTCTGACAGGACTTTATAGTGACATTCCAGTGCCTGAAGGGGACCTACAAGAAAGCTGGAGAGGGACTTTTTACAAGGGCATGTAGTGAAAAGATGAGGGAGGATGGCTATAAACTGGAGAGGGAATATTTAGACAAGACATTAGGAAGAAATTCTTTACAATGAGAGTGGTGAGGCAGAGGCGCAGATTGTCCAGGAAAATTGTGGATGTCCTCTCCCTGGAGGTGTTCAAGGCCAGTTTGGATGTGGCCTTGAGCAGCCTGATCTTTTGGGAGGTGTCCCTACCCATAGCAGGGGTGTTGGAATTAGATAATCTTTAAGGTCTTTTCCAACCAAACCTATTCTATGATTCCATGAATGCATTTAAAGGTTTCCTTTCTTCATCTCAGTTTCTTGGTTTTCTGTCCTGCAGAAGGTGAATTTCAACATAGCTACACAATGAGATGCACATACAAAACCTAGAATTGTGCAAGACTCAAACTTTCTTTCAGAAACTCATTGGAGTTAATATCATCCTTCCAGAAATATTTCATCTGGATTTCCAGATAAATGCTATTTAATAAGGCATGTTCAGCTCTAAAGCACAGGGCAGCTGCTTTGGCATGTATTTATCTCATATTTCTTGTTTCAGAATATTGACCTGCACAGACTTCTTGCCAATTTCATAGTTTTGGATGCAAATCTTAATGAACTGACTGTATATATTTCTCTTTCTCTCTGTGTCTGGGCACAGTGACTTTTTTTTGGGGGGTGATTTCCTTTTTAAAAAAAATATATTCCTTCAAAGGATAGCATTGTGGGTACTACAAATGAGCTATATTTTCTGTTTCTATGATTTTATTTCATATCATACTGTATCATCATCTTGTTAAGTATTTCTTGGCATCCTGTCCTATAGTACAACTCAGATAATCAAAGTTAATTTATTTTCTTATGAATGATTTTTCTAGGCTCCTTTTTTATTTCTTTGTTATTTCTTCATAATATGTTATCCCAAGGTCTAAATGATTTGGTTTCCCCCTTTGTTTTATCCTCTGCTAAAAATGCAGGGGGGGAGGGAGTATGGAGAGGGGGGTATGTCTCTTTCTCAGTGTTTATTTTCAGTGAGATAAAAAGCTTCTAAGGAGTTTTGAATTGTCATCTGTCTTTCATTAATTGGTATGACACTTGTCAAGATGTCTTCTGATGTGTCTACTTCAAAATGATGGTTAGAGTTTTTAATAAGTTTTCAGGCAAAATAGTGGTGCTAATCCTTTTTTCAACACTAAATGATGGTGGCAAAACAAGTTTTGTGCAGACTGTTGGCTAATTACAATTTTCTAGTTTTTTTCAGTTTAAATTTTTTTCCCCTTTTCTCAGTTTTTGTTCCCACTCCTTCCTCAATGTTAGAACCTTGCACACTCTGCCTTCACAAACGCACAGTAAAACTGTGGTTTTGCTTTTTTTTTCTGCTAGTTCCTCCTCCAAAATTTGGAAACAAACACTGTACTTTTTCACAATTTTTGTTCAGATAAACTAAGAATATACTTATAACACGTTGGTAATATCTATTACACTAAACAGAATAGTACCAAGAAATCTGAAAGAAAATTGTAAATGAGAGTGATGCAAGGATAAAAATAGTCTGATAAGTTGAAAAGTAAATCACTTTATCATGGCATCTGTCAGTTTGTATGCTGAATATAGTTTATAAACTTTATTCTTGATATAAAAGTTCAACCAGTGAAATGTTTACAGGAAACGGAGGAAAAATGTGTTTCAAACTCCACTAAAAAGTTGCATTTTTCCTGATCCCTATCCATCATTTCATTGCACCTCAGCAGAACTCAGTCAATAAAAGGCTGTTGCTTAGCACTAATACTCCTGGTTATTACCTCCAGACAGAAATATTCTCTCTAAACGTAATTTCTGAGTGAGATCAGTTGTTTACATAATGTCTCTTTAGCAGAATTTTTTTGGGGGATAGTATCTTGACTAACAAATTTGGAACAGATTAAGACCTGTTCCCACTGGAGCTAGCAGAAAAAGTCTGCATAGCTGAGAGATTGCACCTTCATTTGTCATCATCAAATGATTCTGCGTCTGCAGTTTTCTTTTGAATATTGTGCCCAACATAGAGATTATGACACAAAGACATTGGGGAACTGAAATATTTTCCAGTTCAAAGAATATCCTCTGTGGGATTTTGAGGTTACCAGCAATCACTCAAAAGCCCTACTTCTGTCATGGTTACCATTGTTCAGCACCTGGAAACTCAACTGGGGACCTTAGGGGTAAAGATAGAGACTTCTAAAGTTTGACATGTGAGCTGATGTACTCCTAATTTCTTTTAAACAAGTTTAAGGAGATGTGCAATCACCTTTGCATATAACTACCACACAATTAATCTTGTGAAATGAACCACAATTTATTCCTACACATTTTTCTATGTTATTTAATTATTTTCAGATGTGTGGAAAAGTCTATTTTTTGTGATCTTCTCAAGAGTTTCCAGTGCTTCTGCAGAGTCTGACAAATCTGATAGTTCTTTTCTAAGGAGATAAATCATTGTTAAGCCAGGTACATCCACAGGGTCAACTGACCTAAACCTGTGATCTATTGATTCATTTGCCTGAGACTGCACAATATAGTATTACTTTCTATGATAGTCGTTATAAGCCATCTACTTTTTCTTCCACAAAGTTTCTTCTTTTTGCTACCTTCTGACATATAATCCTGCATCATCATGAATCTTTTAAATTTATCGGAGACTATTCTCAAAATTGTCTTAGCAGAAACTTAAGCCCTTTCAATTTTTTATTATAGAATTTACAGATCATCCAAATTATTCTTATCTTTCCAAGCAGTTCCATGGAAGGGTTTAGCACTTGTCCAAACCTCTGTAATACTGAGTATATTTCCTTCTGTCTTTTATATTTATCTTAAAAGCTAGTATTCAATATATACAGATTACAACACTTTAATTACTCTTTGAAAAGATGGATAAATTAATATGCAGCATTTGTTGGAACAGTTACCTTAGAAAGTGGGCATAATAGTTGGCATGATTTTGCATTAATATGGCTCATCTAATAATTAAGTATTTTACTTTGATGAGTGACACCAAGCTAATGTTAAATAAAGAAAATAATTAATTCTACTTGCAAAACAATCAACACCAGTACTTTCATCAACAGTCTTACGTAGACATACAGTATGCACATATGGGCATAAAGAACTAGCTCCACTTTAACTGCAGTTCCTTTACGAGTCACGTAGAGCAAATACCACAGTTTTGTTCAGAGACATTTCGGTCTCTGTTCTCTCAGGTTACAGTCTTTCAGTAGTGGCTATGTAGATAATTCCATAATCACAACCCTGGTTTGCTGATCTCATGATGATATCATCCCTCCACTATTATGCAATGCACAATCTTCCCTCCTCCTTTCCACTCAGTCTTCTCTCTGCTTAAGGTGCTCAATTGTTTGTGTGAAAGCAGTAGTTTAAGTTTATGTTGTTGTGTGCTAATGATAAGCCTTTCAAGCAGAAGGTGCATTATGTATTGTGAGGACGGAGGAAATGGGACAACACAATGATCAATGTGATCCAAATGAAGCCGTTTATCCTGGGTTAATTGCCTGTTTTTATACATTGAGCTAATTCTTGTGCCAAACACTGATTGGTCGATTCTGTCCTAGTAAGAAGCATTCACAGGTCACAGCCCAACCACACAGCCATGTTGTCAGGGTACATTTCCTGCCTCCAACAGCCAGCTTCCTCATTTGCATAACACAACAGAGTCTTTATAAGCTTTTATAACCTTGAGGACCCTGGCTAAGGCTTCCTAACTCCACCCAGCCTCAGCACTTGGGCTACTCATTAAATACTGTAGCCACTCATCAATGTATCTTGGTTTGGGAGGGAAAAGATGACCTCCTTATGGTGCTAGAGCTCTGGTCAACCACTTGAAGAACTCTAAAAACTGTGATTTAGCTCTTTATTATCTACAAGTTTATGCCTTTCTGTGGAAACCTGAGAATTCTCTTAAGACAGTCCTGTCTACAACTTTATTCTTCTGGTTTTTTGGGTTTTTTTTGTCTTAGTCTTTATGGTACAAAATTAGATCAGGTGCAAAGATTTGTATTAGTAAAGGAGACATGAAAAATGAAGTTCTGTTAACATCTTTAGCAAAAAAGTATGTGTAATCTTGAATCTTAATTCTATGCTATTAAAATGCTGATTGAAAGTACATTTAAAAATTATGGGGGTTTTATACTACTTATTAATATTAAAATTCATATGGTATACATGTATAATAGATCTAATTTTAAGTGCCTTAAAGAGGCAGGAAATTGCCCTCTGATTTTGATAGCCACTACATAACGCCCTGTTTTCTTTTTTTACATTGCTTATATTTTGCTGTTTGTGTCTAGCTGTTGTTGTAATATTCTGTCAGCTAACGAGAGGCTGAACTGCAGCAGGATGTTTTGGCAAGCTGGGCATTTCTAGGTCCCACACCCGTGCTCTTTCCTGCCCTCTCAAGATCTCCTTCCAGCCTTCAGGGCTTTCTTCCTCTCAACCCCATAGACTACACTGGTATTTTGGGCTCTTTATAACTGCCACTGTCACAGACTACTACTTATCTCACCAAGTTAGGCGCAGCTCCCAACAGAAACCTGACATATTTTCCCTTCTTGGAAAACCCCACTGTGCTCTGAGGTGCCAAAGTTGCGCACCGTGTTCAGTTGTGATATTGTGTTTTGAGACATAGCTGTCTTTTTTTTTCTCTACAGAAAAAGGCTCCATAAAAGTTTTTTAGATTATAGGGAGTTTCTTCTATCCTGAAATGGGACAGGAAACTGATATCTTAGGATTCTATAAACACAGTAAAAACTAAAAAGAAAATAAGGCAGTTGAAAAACTTCAAGTTTGAAATATTTATACTTTCGCTTCTCTTACTGTAACTTAATGTTATTCTTTATTATTTATTATGTTATTCATTACTATGAATGTTATTAATTTGTAATAAAGACATAAATTAAAGAAAATTTACTTTAAAAAGGTAGAATAGAATGGTTTAGAAAATCTTTTCTTTTTCCTATTCAGTTTCCTTCTTTTATTAGGACTCTCATTTAAATGAAGTCTTTCTCAGGGTGAATTGTTTTTAGATAACTCCACAATCTCTGTTAAAAACTTTCAATGGAACTTATGTATGAAAAATGATTCTTCACAGATATTTAATAGGAAGGAATGTATAGATGCAGCAGTGTAATAGGAAACTAGAAAAATGTTTAGAATAAAATTAAAAATATAAAAAATATAATCATATTTGAAATGATGTATGAAAACAAATGTTGAAAATAAACTGTAGACAACAAAACCTATCTACGCCATGTTTTTCAGAATTATAATCCTGAAAAGTAAACCATGACTAAGAAATCATATCTGAGAGTCATGGAACAGCTTCTAATGCCTGTACAAAAAAAAATGTTATAGAACATTGAGAAAGACAGGATAATTGTTATTCTTCACTTTGAAGGAAAGGACAAAAATAAGAATAAAAAACCAAAAAAAAACCACAAAGAAAAAACGAACTAGGAAAGCTGAGAAAATGTTAATCTTGTAGAAAACAGGCTAAGAGTAAAAATGAAATTACGTGTACATTAAGTGCTTCATGTATAGGAGTAGGAACTAGGAAGATTGTGTTCCTTCAAATATTGATTGACTAGGAAATAAAATAAAACAATTGACCTTAAAAAAATAGAAGGAATTAAAAATAATCTTCTCAATTCAGAAGATAGTATTGTTATGTTTAGTTCTATGGTATTTATTAGGAAAAGTTGTACTTCTAGTTGATCTCAGTTGCCATATATTTCTGTTAGCAATTTTAATGAATGAAAGAAGAGTAAAGGGGAATTAAAGATAATTATTTTGTATCAAAGTAATAATGTATCTATGATTTCTTAGTTCCTTTCGTAAGGCATGATTAGTCTGCTATTTTAATACTACTTTTCCACATGCTGCTGGTCAAAGCAAAGCCAGCAGCAAGTAAACTGAAAATTGCTAATTAGTTTCTTACCTGTATTTCCTATTTGATATTTATATTTATTTATCTTTCCTTACTGTGTCTATAAGATTAGCTTAACACCATTAAAGTGCATCTTTCTACAAGTTCCTCTATTGTCACAGAATTTTACACCATTACTTGTTCTATCTGCTTTTAATTTTTCCTCTTCCACCTAGGTATTACAGCTCTGTCTGTTGTTTATGTTTCTAATCAAGTCTTTTCTGATCCTAATACATTTAAATGCATAGAAATATTTAGAAACTACATTTCAGGTTTCATGATCTTCATACATTCTCTGCAATTGGAGACACTCTGGTTTTTCCTCTGTTGTTTTACTGGGAGAGACTGAATGAGTCTCTGAACAGAGAATCCATTGAATCACTGTTTTGATATCTCTGCCAGTCCAATCTGCAAAGATACAGCTGTACTTCCTCGGAGAGGTGGCTAAAATTTTTTTGAAAAAGCTTTCATTTCTCATTGTAAAGAAGATGGAAACCTAAAATGTGGGATAAAAAAAATCCAAGAAAACGACAATGAAAACACCTAAAATATAATTTAAATATTTTATTTCAAATGAAAGTAAGTCTCTACATAAAATAATTGCCCCTCTATTAAAAATAGTTTGAAATTTGAAATACTTTCTTTAGCTAGAGGATTCCTGGAGAACCAAACCCTTCAAGTGCCATAAAGACAGGTCTGAAAGAAACGCTTTGAGCCACGATGCCCAGATGCTTGTGAAATTAGCTCTTATACAGCAGTGACATAAGCAACTGCGTCTCCCAGAACGAGCTGTCAGCTCCTCTTCCCAGGGCTCTGCCTCAAATCATTCTTGTCTTTTAGTAGAATTTCTCCAAAATGCCTGTTTTTCTGTTTTGCACAGACCAGATTTTACACCAGAGATGTTGCTATATTTTGTTTGTTTGTTTGCTTTGTTTCCTGACCTAATCGATTTCTGAGTATGCTTCCCCAGGACATAAATACTGAGAGGTAGGGGCTTTCTTGAGCCAACGGGATCTGTTCTGTGCTGAAAGTCATTCAAATCAACATTCTACCTCATATGTAAGTAAGAAAATTTATGATAATAACTCCCTAACTTGTTAGCACAAAATAAAAGCATAAGGTGATTCAGATGAGAACTGTTTCTTCATTCAAACAAGTCTTCTGCAATATAAGAAGAGAGTCTAGTCATGATGGAAGTTTTTTAAGGAGCAGATGCTCTTCTGCTGGTTACTGCAATAAATCTGGCAGATTGTACAGAAATAAAACCACAGAACTATCATGATACACTATGTTTCCTGCTTGATTAGTGCTAGTGACATAGATGCAGTGGCCTTACAGTTATCCTTTCATTATCAGAAGGTGACAGAAAAATCAGTAGTACTAAAAATAACTGATAGTGTGTTCCATGCTGTCTTTATCTTTAAGGACTTCTGGACTCTTAAAAACAGAAGAGGGTTTTCTTAAAGTCAGACCAGCCCAAAAATTTTAATCCTGACAGAATAAAAAACCCACACCCAACCTCCTTTCCAATGTGAAGAAATGTGAAGTACTGCTTTTCCGAAAATCCATGGTAAATCTGAATAAACAGATCAACAAAACATTAGGCAAATAGAAGGATATACAATCCAGTCATCTACCCTTAAGAATGCTACTGAAAGATGCATAGATTCTGAGTGCTTGTGTCTGATTTGTTACATCCTTCTGCATTTTTCTCTGGTAGTTTGCACAAATGAAGTACATGAACGATCTTAGGATAAGTCAGTAAAGCTTTCTTTCCCTTTCCATGTAAATGCTTAGGAAATCAGAAAATGAAAGACTACTAAACCTTGAGTTTCCTGTCTTGGAATGACTCTTGTATTCTTTTCTGTAAGATTTAAGCTGGAGCAATATTGACTGCTTCTAATATCAAACATCCCAAAAAATCTGTAGTCAACTGGTTATCTGACCTACTAGAAGGCGGAATCTTAATTTCCTCAGAGAGAATGAAAACTTTGTTCTCCCACATTCTTAATTGATGCTCTAACCATACACTAAACTAAATATGAAAAGATCATATTGGAGAATCTGATTTAAAGTATCTTTGTGGATCAGTCCAAGGGCATTTTGCTCAAAGTGCTGTCCTGCTAACAAAGTTTTGCTGTAGCAAGCATAAGAATAAGAAAGCCATCCAGGACTTTAAAAACCACAGTAACACCTTCCTGCATATCAGAAACAAAGCAGATAGTTAGTCCAAAAGCATTTTTAGATCCTCAGCAACTTTTCTCACAAGTAGAAACTCACCAAAGACAGAATCTTGAGACAATTAAAGACTATTTCTAAGCCAAGTGATTTGCAGCACTTTAACTTTCTCTTCACAGAAATGTTTAAAATATCTAGATCTTCTGCACAGTAGAAAGGTGACAGGCATTACAGCCAACCATGCAAGATTGCTGAATTGTGTAAATTCATGGCATCTGGAGTAGTTGGCTTGCTGTGCATAAGGGGAAAACAATCAAAACCAGAGATCCCAGTCAAGGAGCAATCAAGTGTTGACTGTAAACTAATTGAACTAAATACCATGACATTTTAAAAATGCCTTCTTGCCATTCTGTACCACAGCTCTGCTTGGGAAAACTGACTAAAGAGCGATGCAACTAATCTGCCATTCAGTGTCTACTTCAGGCTAAACTGAATAATTTTTTGACCACGATGACTAGATTTGTATGAACCGTGAAAGAATCTTGTAGGGACTTAGTTCAAATTTGACCCCTAAATGGAAGAACTGGGATGAGCTGGATCCTATTCACAGAAAAGATAAAGAAATGCAATGACCTTGAGATGAAGAATATTCAATATTTTTAATGTATCATGCAAGTGTATAAAGATAAGTGTAGTTGAAGGTCTTATGAAGGCTGGGTTTACTGTAGAATGGATTTTGTAATGAAATACTAATTATTTGAATAATTGGAATTACTACTTTAAATTGAAATTCATAAATAAGACAAGCATGAAATAAACATATTATCTTATTTTGGCTTTGCATTTTTTTGAGTTCCCTGGCATACTGGTGTCACTCGAAAACCCATCGGTTAAAATAAGTTATGTGTATGCAGTAAAAAGTACATTTTTACTCATGTTTTTAGAAGGCGTTCTGTCCCAGCTGTCTTTACTTCTACTTTACATGAGTTACTTTGCTATTATGAAGTACTCCAAAACAAATGTTGAAGTAATTTTAAAATTGAGAATACTGCATGAAGAATCAGCAATTCTTTTATTTTTCCTTTATGAATTCCATAATGTGACTCTGTCATGAAACTTAATAAATCTTCATTCTCATGACCAAAAAGAAAAATGTATGACAGCAAGAATATAGTGCTAAATTTTACAGTGCTGGAGCACCAACAAAAGAGTAAATCCATTCCAATATATCAGAGTTTTTGCCCAAACAGTCCAGCCTCAAACTGAACACTTCATGTTAAGATACCTTTCATGAAATGTGCAAACTGAATATAGTAGAATATCAGATATAGATTGCTTTTTTTGGTTTCTGAAGAAACTAAGATTCACTCATCCCATATGTCAAGTAAGCAAGTGATATTTTATGCATGGAATTACTGCAGGCACAACTCCATACCATCAATGCTTTTTGTAAAAAAGTCTAATATTTTTAGACTACAAAGACTAAGGTTCATTTGCACTACTCTCTGATCTCCATGAGCACATAACTTGTTGACAATGTTCCTCACAGAGAAAATTAGTTTACTTATGTATATTTTTCAACTTCTGTGCTGGGCGGCTTTCAGTCTGTTTTCATTAAATTGTGAAGTTGAAAGAACATTTTGTTTTCCTCTCTTTTTGAGTCTCTTAAACTGTATATAACTGTAACACAGAAATGTTGAAATAGAATATACAACTATCTTCTATCAACATTTTAAAAATTAAAGCTTATTATGATTATCTGAGGCTTTTGAGCATTATTCTTCACTCTTACCTCTCTTTTCTGTGATTATTTTGACAATCTCCTGCTCCTTTTTTTTTTTTTTTTTTTTTTTTTTTTTTTTTTTTTTTTTTTTGCAGTTCTTGGGAGATTCTCCTATTTTCTTATCAAGATTTCTCTCTGAGACAATTCATTTTATAGTTTGAGTTTGGCTTTGAGGACTTGCAGATTTTCCCCATCACTGCAGTAGTACCTCCATTTATTCCAATTTCCTCCCTCACAGAATCACACAGGATCACCAGGTTGGAAAAGACCTCCTGGATCATCGAGTCCAACCACTCCTATCAACCACTAAACCATGTGTCTGAGTCTTTTAAATACCTCCAGGGATGGTTACTCAACCACCTCCCTGGGCAGCCTGTTATGAATTCAACTAACATGGTTAAAACAGAGCTATTTTATTTTCCAAGTTTTGTATTTTTCTTTTTAATAGTAATAATTTCCATAATACTTTATCATGCAGATCTTATTAGATAGGGTTTGGGTTGATTTAACACAACCATAGTCTTCATTTCTGGGTACCTATGTCAACATTTTTCATATCACAAAAAAACATTTCTAAGCAAAGTGTTTTCGCAGGGATCAGTAAGAAATGCCAATTATATTTTAACTGCCCCACACAATCCTTCCACTTCAACATCATTATTTTAGCGTTATTCTTTGATCAATAGTATCTTCTACATCACTAGTTCTTGTCCAAACTTTTGTGTACCAAATTAATATAGCCTCCTACATGTATAATCAGCCATAAAAACTCTATTTGAGAATAAGATGCAACTACAGTTATATCCAAAAACTTCATCCTTCCCCAACAGCACATAACCTCACAAATTATTTCTTTTTTTTTAAAAAAAATCTATTACTGTCATGCTTTTGACTGTCTCAGAACTGAATAGACAAAAAAGTAGAGTGAAATAATTCTGCCTGTTAAATAAGGAACTAGAAAGGCAGTCATAATGTGTTTTTTAAGACCTGATCTTTATGAATATTGATATAACATTGTCTTCCTACTGGGAAGATACTTTTGATGATACAAATTTACAAGTCCCCAGTAAGTGATTATGTCATTACTGCTTTCTCTCTCTTTTTTTTTTTTGTAAATCAAAATATGTCCCGTAACTCAAATTACAAAAAAGAGAGCAATAAATTTTGTTAAACAATATCAATGAATGAGTAAATATAATTAACAGAACTTTAGTTTCCAGCCAAATGTAAACAATTTTTTTCAGTTCAGTTGTGTTTAAAGCAAAATAAATTTTTTAAAATAGAAAGACATAATTTTTTACCAACAAATTACGATATATTCTTAATAGCTTTATTAATTACTGATAAAGATTGAAACATTAATAAATGTTTATCATAGAATCCCTAGGTTGGAAAAGACCTTTGAGATTATCAAGTCCAACCACACCTCTCCATTACTAAATCATATCCCTAAGCACTTCTTCTTGTCTTTCAAATACTTACAGGGATGGTGACTCAGTCACCTCCCTAGGCAGCCTGTTCCAGTGTTTTATAACCATTTCTGTGAAGAAATTTTTCCTAATGCCCAATCTGAACTTCCCTTGGTGCAACTTGAAACCATTCCCTCTCATCCTACCACCTGTCCCTCATGAGAGTAGACCAACCCCCACCTCACTACAACCTCNGTCCTTCTCCTCCAGGCACCTTTCCAGCCAGAATTCTCCCAGTCTGTAGCTCTGCATAGGGTTGTTGTGCCCCAAGTGCAGGACCCGGCATTTGGCCTTGTTGAACTTCATCCCATTGGTCTCAGACCGTCAATCCAACCTTTTCAGATCCCTTTGAAGACCCTTCCTACCCTTGGGCAGATTGACACTTCCTTCCAGTTTAGTGTCACCCATGAACTTCCTAAGGGTACATTCTATCCCTTCATCCTGGTCATTGATAAAGATATTGAACAGAATTGGACCCAGCACTGCGCCCTGGGGAATGCAACTTGTGACCAGCCTCCAGCTGTAGTTAACTCCATTCGCCACAACTGTTCAGGCCCAGCCATCTAGCTAGTTTTTTTACCCAGCAGAGGGTATGCTTGTCCAGGCCAGTGGCAGCCAGTTTCTCAAGCAGGATACTGTGAGAAACAGTGTCAATGGCTTTACTAAAGTCCAGGTACAGTACATTCATGGCCTTTCCTTCATCCATTAAACGGGTCACCTTGTCATAGAAGGCAGTTAGGTTAGTTTGGAAGGACCTGCCTTTCATAAACCCATGCTGACTGGGCCTGATGACTTTATTGTTTTGTGTGTGCTGTGTGATATCATGCAAGATGACCTGTTCCATGATTTCCCTGGCTCCAAGGTCAGACTAACAGGCCTGTAGTTTCCCGGATCCTCCCTCTGGCCTTTCTTGCAAACAGGTGTAACATCTGCCAGTCTCCCTCAGTCCATTGTAACTGCTTGATACATATTTGTATGTCTGATATGCTTCTGTGCTCTTAAATACATCTGTATGTTACTGATGAATTGTACTAGTGTTAAATCTAAGTAGAGGGAGTAGCTCCTAGCTGCCTCAGGCATGCCTTGCTAAAAAACATGCAAGTTATTCTAGTCTTCTTACAAAAGCTGAATATATTAATAACACGTAATTAAAGTAACACTTCAATGAGTTGTAAATGGAGTTGTTATCGAGAAATGATATTTTATGATGGTATTGAGAAATCTGTACAATATCATAATTACCTACAACAATTCCTTCTAGAGACCACTACTATACACTCAGATTTTTCTCTATCAACAAATTAACTTCTGACAAATAGCAGTGACAACCTCTCACAGATAATTGTGTGTATAATCTCTCACACTAATGAATGATTATTATTTCTGCAAAAAAAAAACAAACGTCCAGTGAAAATCCTAATGTTTCATTTTCTGGAGAACTGTGTTTTAATATAGCATCAAATCAGGGGCACGTATGGAATCAAATATGAAGAACAAAAGATTATAGAAATACTTTCATTATGTACTGCCAAGTACTGATGTGCAATTGTGTCAAGAGTTTTGACAGTCCATACTCTAAAAACAGAGCGACTGAAAAGTTCCCATATATTTGATTGTCCTGAAGTTCTGCTGTAAACACAGTTCTAGGTTTAGTCAAGGTTTAGTGCTTTCTATCTGTATTTTGTCTCACATAATGTAGACTTTTTCCCTGAAGAATTTCTCCTATGAACCAACCTGTAGTTTCCCGAAGCAAAACAAAGTAAGCCCTAAGAACGAAGTACCAGCAGCAGAGAAAGTAAATACTTGTAGGAAATTCGTGTTTCTAGCAAAATTAAGCATATTGCATAGCTTTGTTTCTTCTGGGCATTTTTCCTTTAGAGTAAACAGAGACAGTTCTCTTTCAAGGTCATAATATCATGCACAGTATAGGATTTAAGTAACAACATGACCATAAATTGGACTAGTATAGAAAATTTGATTAATTCTTCACCTCAGCTAAATATTTAAAACGAATCAAGCTAAGACAAGAAACTAATACTTGATAATCTGAAATATCTAAAGCCATCCCAAAATATTTGATTTTTTCACCTATGGTTGCTTTGTTTTCACATACCATTTTCATACCTGTATTTAATTAAAGATTCTTATATAAGCATATGTGCACATTTTAATTTTAACATTTCTCCCTGTGTATTGAGAAATACACATGATGCTTAGATATTGTCACATCTTTCTCCTTAACATGATTTTATTAACATCATAAGTCTACCAATTCTTTTTTTGGTAAAGTATTATTTTCTATCATTCAGCATGTAATACTTTACAAGTTTCCCGTTTCAGAATAATATGACCTTTTATGAACAGTACAAACAATGTGTATTTCCTATGGCTTTACTACGGTTGCAGCAATATCCATATTGACTTAAGCTAAATTAGTCTCCTTTGCAGTGGCATTTGTAGCTCACTGTAAGCTCTGAAGAGTGTAGTTGCACTGCTACCAATGCCCAAGGCTAATTACAGAAAGCTCTGTCTACAATACACTGAAGCAGCTTTCTCATTGTAACTACACTATGAGCGTTATGCAAGTACACAATGTCCACTGAAGAAAGTGCATCAGGACTCAATACCTATTTTTACCATTAGTCCATTATTTTCTATGTATAGTTGTATTTCTGAACAATATATCAAAAGAAGTCCTACAACACCTAAGTTTATTAATTTTTATTGATTTCACTGGTTAATGTGCATGATACACCAAAACCAAAGAAATAAACATAAATCAAGTATTTAAAAGTAGAAAAAATAATGTAATTTAAAATGCGTCAATCATATTTAACATTTGAAGCTGTATCAGTCCTTTAATGTGGAACAAGAGATTTGTTAAAGAATTATGTACTATGTAAGAAGCGTGAAATATGAGTTAATAGAGTTATTTTACTATGAATTATGATGATGAAATACAATCATTTTAAGAGAAAATATATATGCTCAACAAAAGAGTATAGAGATGAGTAAAAAAAAAAGCACCTGCTTTTAATATACCTCAGATGTTAAGATTATCCCTATAAGATCCAGGTAATGTCCCTGAATCAACTCTCTTGGTAACCTCAGTGAATCCAAATACAAGTCCATAAGATACAGCACATACAAGAAGAAACTCTCCAGCACTTGGCAAAACAAAGCAGTTACATTCAGTCTCAGACCTTCTGTAACTGTTTTGTCCATGAAGTAGTTATAACTACCTATAAGATACATTGACAGATAGAGATTACGGTAGTCTTCAGTTGCTCATGGCCATTAAGAACATTTCAAATTTTAGTTTCAGAATTACAACAACCTGATCCATTACACGTATTTGCCGAAAGCTTTTGAGGAATTTTCAGACATAAGTTCCCTAAAAAGGTAACACCAAAAGTATTTCAGCCAAGTTTCAGGAGACAAATTTTGCAAATTTTTCTGTCTGCTGCAATGACAAAATGAAAAGGTGATTAAACTCACTCAAATCACAGAAAATACAAGTATGATATAGCTAATGAGATCATCATCACACACTCTGCTACTATGTGATGGGTTTGATTTTTAGACCCTCCTGAATAGCCAGGTTGTGGCTGAGAAGGAACTACATCTCCCAGTATTCCATGTGATTTTGACGTAGATCAGGGTATAAATCAGGGAGTCAGACACTCCTCCCTGCCTCTCGTCTTCTGTTCCCGTGTGGGAAAAGTCTGGTGCTGTGTCGGTCTGCTGGTGTGTGTAGGAGTCAGGCCCAGTGAAGCCTTGTGGACTCCGCTAGCGGCATGAATGCCGAGTGGTGATTCGCTATCTGAAGAGAGTAATGATTTTTTTCTCTTGTTAGCTTTTATTGATCTGTTTCTGGATTCTTATTTCCTTTCATGGCAGGGGGAGGTTTCTTTCTTGGGGGGTTTCTGATTATGTGTAGATGGTATTCTAGTTGTATATAAGTGTTAATACATGAGTATATAATCTTAGAGCTTTGGTCTGCTTGTTTTCAGCATTTTCAGTCTTTCTTTCCTTCTACCTTCCCTTGGGCTTGTACAGGGGGGTGGGGGGAGGAGGAAAGACTGTTCTACTGTGGGTTTGAGTGCTGTCCAAGGGGGTTCCACTCAAACTTTCGCATACTACCATGCAGTTGATTCATTAAGAACTAATGATTGTTTTTCAGGACCACAGTTCAGAAATACTCTAGAACAATGGTCTAACAAGTTATCATCTGAGAGGACAATTCCATCTCCATATAGATTCTGTGGGGCTATTCACATATTCTGTGCTTTCTCTATCGAAATATATATGGTAGACTTTTGAGTTATAGTCACTGGAGAGAGTAAAATACTGCTAAAGTGTGTTATATTTAATTTTGAAGAGATAGCCAGGGGTTTTAACACATTGTCTGTACATTGTCTGTATGTGTGGTTTTTTTCATTGTCTTTAAAGGATGCCCAAGATGATTAGCTAAGATGTGGATGTCTGCACTCTAATGTCTATTTAAATTAATTTTAGTTATTGCATTTCTTAAGCTTTCCATTTCAAATGCTCTCTCTCACAATGTTCCCCTTCATAAAGTGTTTTTAAAAAAATACATGTTGCATTTTTAAGGATATTTCACTTGCCCTTTGTTTTGTTTCTGAGTCTGTATACTGCACATGTACCATACTAGTACACTGCTAAATGTGTAGATTCCAGATCATCCATTGTCCTCCAGGACCGAAAAGGAATTCATGTTCTCACTGTTTATGGAAAACTCCCCCTGGTGCAACCTATTGAGAGCCACGTGTGTAGCACTTTGTGCTGGGTCATCTCATTAATGCCTAATATGTTTACATGCTGCCATGCTTACGAGCATCCTTCCTTCTTTTCATACAGTGGTGAAAGTGTCAAGGTATTAATAATAGACACATAAGTGTGTACAGAAAAATATGTAAGATATTTACCTAGGGACTACTTTGGTTTAGAATATTCTCATTCAACAAAGAAATTTCAAATTACTTGTTCTAGACAGGGACTTGAAAGCAATATTGGGCAGGATTTTGATTTTAAATGTCTTTGTATCATCCTAGGTGAGTCTGGCAATAATTTCTTGATTTCCTCAGTGTCAATGCACGACTATTACAAGATGATCTGATTTTCTTCGTTAGGTGAAGCAAATAGCTGAGTGTCTGAACCACAATCGTGGTGCCTAAGAATTTAAAAACACCTCATAGGATCTGAAGTAACATAGTCCAAAAGTCAGAGCCTGAAGACTTGCCGAGTTTTCATTAAATTTTGACTCAGTCATTGAAAATAGCATGCATAATCACAGAATCATTAGGATTGGAAAAGACCTTGAAGATCATCAAGTCCTTATACCAGCCAACACTGCAATGCCTACTGACCCATGCCCTGAAGTGCCATGTCTACATGCTTTTGGACACTTCCAGGGATGATGACTCCAACACTTACCTGGACACCCTGTTCCAATACCTGGCCAATCTTTCAGTAAAGAAATTTGTTTTAATATCCAATCTAAACCTCCTTGGGCAAAACTTGAGGTCATTTCTTCTTATCCAATCACTTGTTACCTGGGAAAAGAGGCCAACACCTACCTCACTACAACCTTCTTTCAGGTAGTTGAAGAGAGCAATGAGGTCTCCCATCAGCTTCGTCTTCTCCAGGATAAATAATCCCAGCTCCTCATAAGACTTGTTCTTCAGACACTTCACTAGCTTTGTTGTCCTCCTGCAGACATGCTCCAGCAACTCAACGTCCTTCCTATACTGAGGGCCCCAAAACTGAACACAGAATTAAAGGTGCAGCCTCACCAATGCTGAGTACAGGAAAATGATCAGTTTCCCAGCTAATAGTACACCTGTCTAAGCCATGAATTGCCAGCTTCTGTAGAATGCTGCTATGGGAGACACTATAGAAGACTTTTCTGAAGTCTGGGTGGATAACATCCACAGCCTTTCCCTCATCCACTAGATGGGTCACCTGGTCATAGAAAGCAATCTGTTTGGTCAAACAGCACCTGGTTTTCATGAACCCATACCAGCAAGACCTGATCCTCTGGTTGACCTGAACTTTCTTGGTGAATGCAAACAAGATGAGCCACTCTGTTATCTTTCCAGGTATCGAGGTCAGGCTGACAGTCCTGTAGTTTCCTGTATCCTCCTTCCAGCTCTTCTTATAGACAGGTATCACATTGGCAAGCCTACAGCCCATGTCAAACAGGACTGCTGATAAATGATGAAAAGTGGATTGGAAAGTTTCTCTGCTAGATCCCAGAGTACTCTTGGGTGGGTCCCATCCAGTCCCATATATTTATGAATGTCCAGGTGGTGTAGCAGGTCACTGAATGCTTCCTCCTGGGTTATGGGGGGTGTTATCCTGCTCTCCATCATTTTCTTCCAGCTTCCAAAGGGATTATATGCCCTGTGGATAACTGGTCAAAGAATGAGGCAAAAAAAGCATTAAGCACCTCAGACTTTTTCTTCCCCACAGTAGCCATGTTCCCCTCTGTATCCAGTAAAATCTGGAGATTCTCCTCAGTTCTCTTTTGTTCTTTGTTGCCTCTTACAACAGTGGTCAGATTAAGTTCAAGCTGGACTTTTGCCTTTCTAATTTTCTCCCTGAATGACCTAACAAGATCCTTCTAGTCTTTTTGAGTTTCTTGCCCTTCCTGCAGAATGTGATAACTATGTTTTTCTTCTTGAGGCTTAGCAACATCTCCATGTTCAGCCAGACAGGATATCATAGTGATGTATTCATTCACCTAAAACTATGCTGTTGTTAAATGATTTTCATCAGACTGTAGGAATCTCTAGGCTTGCTTTATTGACAACTCAGAGTTGGACGTTCACCTCAGCGAGTTGCAAAGGCCCACACAAAATTGTCAGACATTTTTGTATGTTACACAATAGGTATTGTTTATTTGAAAAGTTCTTGGTGTTTTTCCATGGTGTTTTTCCATGACCTCTCAGTTCTTTATTGTTCAATATTCTTCTTTAAAGTTCATCTTGATAACTCATCTCTGCTGACTCATTTCAGTTCTCTCAGAAGTGATGCTTTGCGTTCCTCCACCAATCATAAAAATCGCTCATCTTCTTTCTTGAGACATTTCTATTTATTCTTTAAAACCTTAAAGAAAATCTCAAGGAGTTCCACTAACTTACATTTTATCTGTGCCTATACTCAAAGAAGTTTAACCTTTTAATCATTAGTTATCATTAAATCTAATGCTTATTAATATTTCTTGCACAAATTGTTGATTCAGCTGGACTGGGCTTTTAACTCAGAAAACCATAGAAAGGGCTATGCATAATTGAGCTGTATTCAGGGCTGTGCATAACTGAGCAGTATTATAACTGCCATAAAGATCACATTTCCAGCACCATTTCTGGTTATACTCTTAACACAATACTCCTTATCACAATACACTAATGATAATATCTAAGTTTTACATAGTTATATTCATCACAGCTCCCTATTTTCTTTAACAAGTGCCTATGATCTGAGGCTATCTGTATCATTATAGTATTCTTTCTTACACTACTTATTATTTAAAAAAAATATTCTAAATTTTGTCTTCTCTCCACTTTAATCATTCTAAAAATCCTTTGTTTACCAAACTCAGATGACCTGTCCCTACTCATCTTGCATAAATAACCAGACATATTCTGCCTTATAGGTAGTTTAAATACCTGGGAGCGATCAACTTAGAAATGCAGTGTAATTGAAGATGACTCACTTAGATTATTACCCACTTTTTTTTTTCCAGACAAATGATTTATGCAGTAGAGTACAAAAGTATAAATCGAAAATTCTGTACTCATATATCTTTGTCTTTGGTTTCTATTTCTAACATACTAATCTTTGTAGTTTAAAAAAAATGTAATTGCACATCTAGAAATATGGGTCTGGCTTCTGAGACTGTCTCTTGACTGTCAATTTTCTGTTTCACAAGGCATATAATGGTCTTGCTCAGAAGGGAGCACATGTCAGTCTAAACTGACCTCTTTTTTAACATTTGTCAATAACTTGCCAATGGTTTAGTGTGCACCTGCTAAATGAGTTTCCTTTCAGAGAAGTTTGAAGAGAAGAGAAGTTGCCAGATGGCTATTTAACTTAAAAGCTGTCTCTGACTGAGGCCAAAAACATCCAGCAAAACAAAAAGGGGAATTGTCCACACTGAATACACAAGCAGATGCAGGACAAGCACCACAAGATCTCTTTCCAAAAGAAAAACACACAGGTCAAATATGAGAAAAACAGGGGCTAGAACCATTAGTGCAAGATGATAATGAAACATGATGACAGCTCTATCAGAAGCAGCAGTTTCTACCTCCTGTCCTGTTTGATTATTGTATCATCAGTACTTCTTACTTAAATTATTGTTTACTGGAGACTGAGATTTGGAATACACTTTTCTTCACTGATTAGGTGGTGGTATATGATAGCAGAACAAACAAGACTATAAACTTGGGTTCTTAGAGCTGTCTAACTATATCAGTTCATGTGGTACTGGGAAGGTGAGACTTGTGACAGCATTAATATTACCCACATCAGTTAATGGTCCTGTTCAGTGAGGAAGACCCACAGTGTTCATAGTACCCTCAGTACTGAAAGTCTTGTCAGTTCTGTGTTTAGAAGTTGAAAAAGTTGTGAGTACTTGAGGTACTTTTAAGACTGCATTTTCGTTAAAAATGAAGAAGTATAAAGGTAAATTTTCCAGTCTGTTCCATTTTCTTATGAGTATTGAGGATCCTAACCTCTAAACTAATAAAAGGGCATTATCTTTATTTCAGAGATATATATTTTCTCCCTCAATTGTCTGATCTTTTCAGATCAGAAAAGCCCTGAAAAAGCCCTTAAAAGCCCTAAAATCTTGAATTCCCACTTCCCACAAGATTTCTTCATTCAAGTTCCATGATCACAGACATGCCTTTCCTTAACTGTTCATAGCTGTTGTGAAATTATGCATGTTTCAAGATTCCAGAACGTTCTATAAGATTTCCTTATAAATAACCTCATAAGTAAAAGCAATTATCAGCAGCA
This sequence comes from Piaya cayana, assembly GCA_013389865.1. Classification (NCBI taxonomy): domain Eukaryota; kingdom Metazoa; phylum Chordata; class Aves; order Cuculiformes; family Coccyzidae; genus Piaya; species Piaya cayana. The sequence continues at coordinate 122,361 of WAAB01020691.1, read as the reverse complement.
GTGCAAGTTGTATTCTTAGCTGATAGTATAAAGCAATTTTCATTAGGTTGCTCTAGTAACCATCCTTCCTCAAGAGCCATTGGCTTGCCTCTTGCTCTACAAAAACCTCCTCAGGTCTCATTTTATACATATTGTAAAAGATGGAGCCATACTCATGAAAGCTTTATATCTTCCATGGACGGCAGCTTATTTAGCTTTGCAATAACATAACCACAGGCTTCTTTGGTCCCCAGAGTAGTTCATTACTGGAAGGAACAAAATTATCACAGCCACCAATACTCACAGCTTTAGTTTGGGAGGGGGGAAAATCCATTTAGGCTGCTTTCATTGACATAGAAAAATGATTGGAAGATAAAACAAGAAAGCTGAAGACAGCTATATTTGTTCCTATTTCTTTTCATTTCTGTCAAATGTTTCCAATACAAACAGAAATCAGTTTTATGAAGAAAATAAGATAAATAACTTTAAGGTAAGTAGCACTGTGTTTATTCCTTTGTTATATATACAAATAGACAACTTAAATTATAAATCATACTGTAGTTTGCTAGTAGTCATTTACAATTTTATGCCTTATGTAATGCTGTCACATACTAGTTAAGAAACAGTGAAAGCACCAGCAGTTACATAACTTAAAATAAAACAAACTTAACTTTTTTTTTTTCAAAACTTTTCAGAACAGATAGGTATTTCTTAAGTTTAGAAATCTCTTAAAGGAATAATGAGAAAATTATCTTTTGAAATGTGAATCAATGAATTTTTCTCACAGCATTCAGAATTTTGATCAGTTTTGAATTTAATTCTCCAAGTTGAATCACAAATCATGATAGTGAACCACTAAAACTGTTGGGAAGTGAATTGATTCAAATAATATGCGGAATAACTCATCACATTGTGTCATCTCTTGCATTTTAGTTACATCAGTTTCATTACATACTGGAGAAAGGAGTATCATAGCAGTGTCTGTGAAGAAAGAATTAAGGGGATGAGTTACCAGCTGTTAAAAAATGCATTTCTTATAACTTCCCTAAAGTCTTTCTTAAAGTATTTTCTTAAAAAACTATTTGATCTTATTTACTTCCCTCAAAGGCTTGGGAAGGGGGTTAGAGTAGGGGTGGAGAATTTCTTATAAGAATAGATAAAGGAATAATAGCACTTAATTTGTACTTGATGCTGAAAATCTCTGAAGTTCCCTACAAATATTGATTAATCATCTTAAGATCATTTTTAAAGGAGAGACAAATGTTTCTATGCTAACAAAATAGTTTAAAAAGTACTCCCCGATGTTAAAGATCTTGGTGAAAGATCAACGTGAAAGAAAAATACAATCAGAGAATTCAGAAGTTATTCATAGGTCTTCTTCCACATCCCGTGCTTAATCTAAATTTGGCATTGAAACTACCTTGTAATTAAAAGAGAAAGAGAAAAGTAATGACATTGTTGATAAATTGTATTGTCACAGAAATCTACAAAATTATACAATTTGAAAACTTGCATAGAATGAGCTTATAAGAAATATAATTTTATTCATTTATCTATTCATTTTTTAATTTTAATTTTCAGTCAGGAAAGGTAAGGCTCTAGTTCCCTTCTGTGCAGAGCAGAAGAGTCTTTCCAGCATCTGAGTAGTTCATATGCACTGTTAATATGTTTCCTCCTTTTCCTCTGGGGAATGCCAGGAAGCTACTACCTCTAAGCTGCCAGTTCAGGTCATTGGCTGTTGGGTACTATTCAAAGAGTTAATTAAGTTACTCTGAAACACAATGAGTGTTATCTCCATTTATATACAACCACTACCTATGTAGTTGTCAAAATAATTTGAATTTTGATGTCAGGCTACTCTTTTGTTACGGAAATTATTTCATCCTGATGAAGGGAGGAGGTGTTCTTAACAGTGAGATACTCTGCCAGATAAACTAGACCTTTCACATTAAACAAAGCTCTTCAGCCATACCTTTTGGGAAGCTCTGCTGATTCACAGGAGATTCTGCTGAGACAATCCCTAACCTTTCCCTACAACAGACTTTTAAGACTACAAGAGAAAAGTGATGAGGGGAGGGGGGAGAAAGAAAAGATATTTTAAAGAATTAGGAATTGTCTACATGGAAATCTTAGACTCCTTCTTCGACAACTCTGCAACCAAAGACTTAGAAAGGTGACAACTGTACCTTTTATATACACAGGATATTTCATCTATGAAGGATGATTATTATTGCTTTTGGGGAGCTCTTGAGTTACTAAGTCTTTCTCTGAAGTCAAAGAGAAATAATCATCACCCTTCACTGAAGAGATTTTATTTGTCTGCGAGGAACTGTCTTCATAAAAGCCCACATTTTAAGACTGAATTTGTAAGCACATCAGCTTCAGTCAGTCAGCTTTTATTTCTGCTCACTAGCATTAAGGAGAAACCCTAGTCTTTACCTCCTTCACGGAAGGAGGCCAAGCTCCCTGGCAGGAGGAGATGTCCTATGGTACAGAAGGAACTTGTATGTCACTGGGAATAGAAACACACAAGCTCTGTGGAGCTCAAACTTTTCCATTAGCTGAAAGTATTTGAAACTTTGAATGCTTCTTCGGATTAAAAATAGTAACTATCTTTTGAGATTTTTCTAAATACATTGGCCCTTCCCTCATGTCTTGGAGATTCAAGGCTCCATTTATGATTTGCCTGTTACAGTTATATGATTCCTGTGATGCTTCTGACAACTGTTTTTATAAAACACATAATTTTCAAGACTATGCATACTCTTTGATAACTGACATGGCAAAAACCAGGGCATAGTTATAATTTAATTTCCTGACATCCACTCCAGTACAGACTGATTTCTGGGCTACATGTCTAAGGAGTGTTATGTGCATTGTTAAGGATGCCCGGATGGCATAAATATATGAAATTCTGCATGATATTATTTTGTACTTATGAAGTACAACTGGCACCGAACATTTTATTAACATATTAACACAATCATTGTCCCTGACTCAAAAGAGATTGCATTTATATGTTTATAATTTGAAAATGGATCTAAAAAATTCAGAGTGGTCTTTAAGCCTCTAATCCCTCAAAGAGGGATAGTAACACTATGTTTTACAGAGTGCAAGTAGTATTTGCTTTGAATATATTACTATTTATTCACAAAATAGGGTTGCATTAACTTTACTGAATTTAGGGTCTGTCTTTCACAACATATATTTCTAGTCCCTGCACTCTGTAAATCTTACCTGGACGATGACAAATTTCTGTTCTTATTTTAGTTAGCCATTTTGTCTTTTAACATTTAACAGCTCTAAATGCACTTAGGAGTATAGAGTTATGTTCTCAGGATCTTAAGCTTTTGACATGTTCTCCACTGAATATGCAGGCATTTCATTCATAATTTGTAATCTGGGCCTTCCCAGATTACATTTACTTATTTATTTTTCTTAGTGATTTGTCCTGAAAACTATATACTGCAAAACAACATTTTATTGCACAAATTTCCATTTTTAATTATTAGAAAACCATAAAAAAACTGTCCTTTTCATGGTAAAGCTCCCCTCTCTTTGACAATTAGAAAGCAATGAAATGTATTAGATACATTCACTACTATGGAACTAGTCATGAAAGCTGTGCAATTACCCCAGGTTGGACTCCTTTAAAAATGCAGACACTAAAATAAGTTCCAGAGACCTCCAGGAGCTTCCTTGCTGCACATGATTACACGTACCTGGTTTCACATCTACCCCAAAGCCTTGGAAGTGCCCCAGGAAAGCCTTGCCAGTCGTCATTCACTCTGAGCTCATTTGCTTATATCCCACACACCAATCCTGGAGCTCCAAGTAGAGGGCCCTTGAATGGTTACCTATACTCTGCAAAATGACCCTATTGCAATGAGACCAAGTGAAACAATTTGTAGCTCATGAACTTGAGGGAAAATAAAAGAAGGAATATGGAATAGAGGAAGAGATCGCTTTCATAAAACTACCACCATTTCCAAGTTAGCACATTATGAACTCACTAAAAATGTCTTTGCTTCCCTGCCCCTCTTTCTACCCTCTACCCTCTTTTCCCCTTCTTCCAGGCTCAGCTTTATTCCTCAATCTTCTACCTCCCCCATGCCACATGGTAAAGGAGGAACAGGGAATGGGGGTTGCAGTCAGTTTATAACACCCTGTCTTTGACTCTCCTTCCACTCTCTACTTTTCCTCAGGAGAAAATATATCTTGCTTCTCACTGTGTTAAGTAAAAAGATACATAGATAAAAGTATTTCAACAACAGAAGAAGAAATAGAAAGGCCCTGAAATCATTGTCTTTGGAGTAACTAATGATAAGGCAAGACAAGGCACCTCATCAGAGAAATCAATTCCTCAGTGATTCGAAGAATTCTCAAAAAATCCAGCCCTTTATCAATACATTTTACATGAATTTTCTTTGACTCTGGAAAAATTTCAGAAGTTAAAATTATATACTGGACAATGGGTGTTGTACACACAGTTTGTCAAATCTTGTTTTTTAATTGTCTCAGTTTCATAATTACATTAATTCTCTCTGTGTAGGTAAAAATTTCAGCACTGATTTCAGCACAGCTATAGTAGTATGGACATGGACTGAAACTACTTATGCAACTAGACAATTTTCCAGCTTTCTATTCACCAGTTACTGGTATGTTTAAGATCTAAATTGGTATATATGAATGGCCTTATTAACCTGAGTCTCCATTTATGACTGAAGTAGATGACCCAGACAGAAAATGTGGTCTCAAGGCCTTTTACTAATATTTTCCAAACCTAGTATCTTTCTGCTAAATAGAAGGAGTCCTTCATTCCATACAAAGTATTTTTCTCTTTATATAGACTCTAGTTTCTTTCTCACAATGGAACTATTTAGAAATTNGGCTAAATGACCCCAGCTCTCTCAGACACTCCTCATAAGGCTTGTTCTCTAGCCCCCTCAACCAGCTTCATTGCTCTTATCTCAACTTGCTTTACTTCCGTAGAGATCCAGAATCTTTGTTAAGATAACTGCATAATAAAGACATCCTATTAGTAAAAAATAAACTAGATTAGAATAAGAGGGATCACATTCTAAAAATTCTGGAGGTTTCAGACCTGCTGCCTTTGTTACGACTAAGTAATTAAAATTAATAATTTTTATTATTTTATATTTGTTTGCCCAATAGGGAATACTATTTCTAGTATTTTATATAGGCTAATATCACTAATCATCAACTGCACAAACATATCTGTGGTCGTGTGGTCTACATGTTTTCAAGGGGTATCAAAGGCCTACTCTTTGAAAGTCAGTATACATACTTGCAATTCATAGATACTTTTAAAATTTCAGAGGTAATATAGATGAAAGTGTATGTTTCTTTACCTCATTAAGTGCTTAGGGACTTTACAGAGATGTTCAGCAAACTGATAAAAAGTAATATTCAAATCGGAGCACAGACGCAACACCTTCAGAAAACTGAAAAGACACAGTGAAGATCAAAATTTCCTAACTCCTTGCAACTGCTCTTTAGAAAGTCTGAAAATCTCATTGCTCGAAAGCACAGGGATCATAAGTTCCAAAAAAATCTAACTATGATTTAAAGAACTTAAATCTCCAGACAGTCTAAGCATAGCAAGTAAACTGTAGGCTAAATATCTGTGATTTCCATGACTTTAATGTTTAGACACACTTGACTAAAAAACTCAACAAGACACAGCATTTAAAACACTTAAAGCTTTTTGGGAAATTCCGGAAAAGAAACCAAAAACCTGGAGAACAGCAAAAACAGTAGTGCAAGATGAATTAGGAGGAGATGACTGATAAAGTCCTCTTTAATATTATGAAAATGTCCAGGGAGCCATTGTCTTAACTGATTTATGCTTCGCACATTATTATACAACACTAGTTAGGACAAAGCTAAAGGTGAAATATTTTATGCTGACTAGTAGTTTAGATATATTCCAGTTACCTAAATGTATGAAAAGGTATGTGCACATTGCTTTATTGATTTCACTTTATCAAGAAAAGAGTAAATACATTGTTAAGCAAATAAACCATTCCTTTTTTTATTAAAAAGTGTTAAAAAGTTTTCTGTGATCACACATTAGATAGATATTCCTCTTCTGTTGTCAGTAAAACAAGAGATCTTTACAAGCCTAAAACACAGAATAGCCTTTTGGTTGCTGTTCCAGTTTTAGAATAGATTCTAAGTAAATTATGCAGGAAAAAAATCTTGTATTATCTTTAGAGCCAGGTTTTACTAAAATTTTATGCCTCTTATCCCAATCAATATGTCAGTAATTAGTTTCCATGAAAAAATCTGACCTTCTAGAATGATTGTCCTATCTTTGAAAAGATTATGCATGTATTTCTTTTAACTGAAATCTTATAGGAATAGAATCACTTCAATACATTTTTTTTCCTTTAATAGACAGTAAGTAGCTCATATTCTCACTATTGTTATAACAAGTAGCATCCCTCCATAACAAACTTTGTTATTTTAAAACCTGTTATTAAGAGAAATGTTATCAATTACTAAATAGGTAAAATGCAAACTGGTTTTCAGAGCAGTTAAAATACATGGAGAAGAGGGAAACCACTGGGAAAGGATGAAAAACAAAACAGCAAGAAACGAATATTTAAAAATTGATAAAAGTAAAACGGGGACCTAAACATCTAAAAACTTGGTTGTGACTCTGAGCATGCTAGAGGACAGTATCAGGTAACATATTTCCAGTAATAATATACATTATTCTTGGTCATAGTGTACTAAGAAGTATGTCACTACTGCAGGTAACTGTGTATTATTTCAAGATGGTCTACTATGTTGTTGATGTCCTTGAAGACCTGGGAAGAACTATAAAATAATGAATAGTAAATAAGAGACAAATATCAAAAGTGTTGAGCACAATAAATGTCCTGCAATCACTTCCAACCGTCCTAGTGGTCAAATTAGATGATTGCTGTACATGCCTTCCAACTGGAACTAGCTATGCTATGCTATGCTATGCTATTCCTAATTTGTCCTTCCCTAAGAGGAGCACCTGTCAGAAAGCAAAATGGTCTTTGTGATCAGGACATAGGATTTAAGGTAGCTTGCCTCCATGATCCACTGTCTCTCTCTTGCTCTCTCCCCCTCTCTTCATTGTATTCATGTGTCCTCTACATGACTTTGCTTGAATCTACTAGACAGGAGATGCTAGACTGTAGAGTAGATACTAGACAGTAGAGTATGAGAAAATATAATGCCATGAACAATGAAGATCAAACACACACAGCACACTGCTTCCAGATGGACAGCAAACAACCAGCAGCAGGACTGAAGAACAACTTACCCAAAATGCACAGGTCTTGGTACAGGAGACACAAGATCAAATACAGGGTAGAGGTAAACATTTATCTTGCAGAAGCATGTAGCAATTTCATAGCCAGGTGTACAGGGGAAGAAAAAGTGACTGATCTCTTTTGGTCAGTCAAGAGTAGAACCCTGACAGATCCAGGCAGAGCCACTAGTCAGAAGAGCGTACTGCTGCTACCATAACCAGGCTGTCCTCAAGAAACTGACAGGCTGACCTAAAGAAATTTCTGAATGAATAAAGCTAATTAACAAAAAAAAAAAAAA